>CAUYRT010006555.1:0-23883 GCA_963574885.1 Lepilemur ruficaudatus
CAAATTTTACCTCTACCTTCTTAGGGTCCTTGCTGGGCCTAAGAATTAAATTGACATAAGATAGATAAACAGGAGAAAAGTACACTTATTTAATATGAGTTATTTATGTGACATGGGAGCCCTTATAAGGAAATAAAGACCCAAAGAAGTAGTAAAATCTAAAAGCTTTTATATTAGGTTGAACAAAGACAGGAAATTGTAGATAAGTAACTAAATTATGTGCAGAGGCTAATGGAAGATACGAATTCTTATAACAGGGTTTGTTCATGCAGAATTATTCTATGACTCCCCATCAAGGAATTATTTTTTCTGGTACAGGGAGGTTATCATTCACATGAGAGTTTATTTTTCTCCTGTTTTCAGGAAGAAAAGGGGAGATTACAATGCCCTTCTGGTATATGCTTTTCAAGTGCCTTTAGCTCAAAATAATCTTTATACCAAAATGACATATTTTGGGGTGCATTTTCTGCCACCCTTCACATCCATGCTTCTAGTTCCAGAGATAGGTAATTTATCCTCTAAAGTTATAAAGAAACCTTTTCTCCGATAGTGTATGTTGGAGTGGGAATAGAGGCAGACACCATCTCTATCATCCAAGGCTGTTTTGCTGTGCAGATACAGTCAATAGATCGGAACAAAGCAGTTGGTGCTTTTGCTTACAAAACATGCACAAACATAAGAAATCCATGGAGAATTGTCTCCTAGTAATTACATTACAATTTTTTAACCCCTCTGAAGATACTATTAGAAAAAAGTAAAATGAAAAGAGCAAATCATAGGAGTAATCTTTAAAAAAAAAAAACCCTGCATATCAACTGATTGCAGCAAACCATTGTACTGTGAAATTATAGTAAAAATGTCTGTTCTAGAGAGAAGGTGAATTAAAAAAATAAAAACATGTTATAGGTACATAATAAACATATTTTAATATATAAGAAATCAAAGTGTTTGGATGTCCCCATTACACTCTTAACACCCTCTGTCCTTCTATCCCTTCATGCAGTACGTTCTTCTGTGGTGTGTCTTATAGCCATCCCTTCCCATTAGACAGGAAGCTTCATGAGATGAAGCATCATGTCATACATCATGTTGATATTAGTGATGATCCCAAGCACCTCGCACAATGCCTGGCATATGATCTCGTTTTGATTATTATCAACAGGAAAAATAAATAACATACAGTCATTTATAAAACAATGGTAATATTTATAGAGTTCTAAAATTACAAATTGACATTTCTTAGAGATGCTATAGATTGTGAAAACCTTGAGTTCTGCACTGAGCCCTACTCATTCTCACGCCCACACTGCAGTGCATAAAACAGTGCCTGATACACACTAGCTGCTCTTTAAAACTTGTATTAACACATCTTCCATTAAGACGATATATAACACCCTCCTGAGAAAACTAAGATCAAGAAAAGTTTGAAGTTGCGAAGTGTTACAGAATCACAGGGCTAATTAGTAACTGAACCACAGATTTCCACATCTCATGCTATGATTTGGAGAACCATTCATCACATTCTTTTTCTTTTATTTCAAGAGAACTATGTCTTATCTAACAACACTCCTCTGAGTATTAAAATCACTGTTAATAGGGCTTACATGCCAACTTTTCAAATTTATTATAAATATTTTTATGAAAATTTTGAAATGTGACGTATCTAATGCAACAGAACTGCATTTAATTACCAAAGAGTAACTGATATTTTTAATAAGAGAAAAGAAGTTTATTTATCATGTGCATGGGGAGAATCACAGAGTGATTACCCCAAGAATAATTACAATTTTTAAAATGATTTAAATTAGTAAAACAAAAGAAAAAAGAAACATAATTCTTACACAGAAGAGAAAAAAAGTCCAAAAGAGTTGTGGAGGAAGCACTCCAACCTTCTAGAGCAGCGGTCCCCAACTTTTTTTGGCACTAGAGACTGGTTTCATGGAATACAAATTTTCCACGGACATGGTGGGATGGGGGTAAGGAGGAACTTAAGCAGTGATGCGCGTGATGTGGCATGGCTGTAAGGCTGTAAATACAGATGAAGCTTTGCTTGCTCACCCACCACTCTCCTCCTGCTATGTAGCCTAGTTCCTAACAGGCTGGCACCGGATTGGTACCAGTCCATGGGCCTGGGAGTTCTAGAGGATGGCAAAGCATAACACTACCACAATGGAGATAACTGGATATTCAATGGAAAACGGACAGTGGTTATTCCATGGAAAATGGACAGTGAGACTTAATGGATCAGGGCCCAACAGTTTATTACGCAAAGCATAGCAAACATCAAGAGCACCAGCTGAGTTGTGCTTATTCTCCTACCTTCATGTCCCCAGGGAGAAACTGCAGGCTCAGATGCAGGCTAGGCTGTGCTGTACTTGAAAAATGTAGACCCAACACTGCATTTTGTGAGCAAGCAGCAAGCACTGTAGCAAGCAACAGATATATTGTAGCAAGTGACAAGCAAGCCAGCCCCCTTCTCAAGCAAAGAGCAGTTACAAAGTAGTCACACTGGGGCTGCTTTGAGCTGTTTTGTTACCTATGTTACTAACTGCAGAAACTGCCTAGTTGAAGGAGAGGAAAATCTTGGAGTATAACATTATCAGCAAGAATATGCTGGGATGTTCAGGGGCTTTAGAAGAGCATCTCCCAACAAGGGTTTTAGCCATCATTCCTTACCTATAATGTTAATGTTGAATGTATTTCTCTAAATGTTTGCCACTGGCAAAGATTCTTTGCTTGAACCAAATTTTAGTGAGGCTCCCAAATCTTCTGCTAGGCCCTTCTCTCTGTGCACTTCCTTGTAAAATCTAGTTTTAGCAAACCTGCTAAGTCAGCTTAACAAATGCCCCCCCTCCCATTTTTGATATCTGATCATCCTCAATATCTGAACAGATTCCTCAACCCCCTAGATCCCCCAGATGATATCTGATCACACTGGCCTGTCTTCAGGAAAAATACTGTTAGGTCAATTTAGTCAGAGTCTACCTTACCCCTGAGGTTTTCTTCCTAGTAATTTTACATCCACTGACCTCCCACACTGCTCCTTGGCTACAAATTCTCATTTTCTCCTACTGTCTTCAGAGTTGAGCTTAACTCTTTCTCCCACTGCAAAATCTCATTGCGGTGGGCCCTATGTCCAACTCAACAGTTTTGAATAATGCCTGCCTTACTGTGTTGTAACAAGTATAATTGCATGATTTTTTTTCTTTAACACCATCAAAAGATTCATCTTCTGAATGATTTTTAAAAGTAAGAATTTATTTAATTATAACAATTAAATGTTGTTTAATTGTCCTGATGAACACTGAATTCATCATGATAATTAATCTCTATTTTTCACAATTCATTAATTTCCAATGAAGTAAAACCCTATAGTAATGATGTTATAAACAATACCCCCAACATCAGAAAATATTAACATTTGTTTTCACATATCTGCCCTTGAGATACTAAGGAGTCACTGCTTGTGTATGCAAAAGAGAATCAAAACATTTTATCTATGTTACTAAATATATCCTTGCAATCCTAGGCAAGAATAAGACAGGTGAGCCCTCAAGGCCACCAGTAGCATTTTTCCATCGAATGTAAAAGAGCATTACAATGCCTGTAGGTAATTGAGTAATTTGGAGGAATTTTCTCTAACCATGACTTTTAAGATTAAGTAAAGTACATAAAAATCTGCAAAAATGTTTTTAAATGGAGTTTCTAATTGATTTAAGTTAAATTTATAATCACATAATTGTTAGCTTTATAATTGATTCTTAATTGCCCATATGCATATTACCTTCATTGCTAGTCATCATAATAACAAAATATTAGCAAGTTACATATTATTATAGTTTAAATTTATTGTAATGCCATGATCTGAGTCTAATTTTTCATAAAACACTTGGATAGGTAAGGTTCTTTCATACCATTTTGGAAATGGTAGAGACTGGCATAGATCATAGTCTTGCTTATTCCATTGGCAGTTAATTGAAGAGTTAATTAATATGTATGTAACATACCAAATCTGGAATTCAGATTACCTTGCCATTACTGCTGAACTTTACTCACTAGAGATCCTACTGAGTTGGCAGCTCAGATCTCCTTGGCTGGCGAAATATGCAATAGTTAATTATCTGTTTAGGAGCTGGAATATTTTAAGATTCAGAGAAATTAAACTTCACAATAAATGAAGGTTGTTATGTATAATAGAAAAGGATCTAGTATGTCTATGGCTGTACCACCCCGACTGCACCTCGTCTTGTCTGATCTTGGAAGTTAAGCAGAGTTGGGTCTAGTTAGTATTTAAATGACAGAAGGACTTAGTAAATTTGAGAAAATACCCTTTCTCCATGTATGGCGAGGCCATGGGCACAAAGAACAGTTAAGTAATATAAAACAGATAATTTTGGCCTTCAAGAATGAGTCCAGTTACTTTTAGTTTTGAATGATTATTATAGATTTATTGATTTCATGGTCCTAGTGAATACTTGATTCATTTATTTAGGAATTTTACTGAGAACCTGGATGAATTATAATCAAAATATTTAAGTTAGATATCGGCCTAATCACCAAAGAGATAAAGAGGAATAAAATGTAGTTGTGACTTCCAGAAGCTTATAGTCGGGGCAAAATAGCAAGCAATTGGAAAAAATAAAAATCACCTAATTATATAGAAAAATTATCTTTCTTTATAAACTCACTAATTTTGCCCACTATTATTAGTGACAGAATTTTACCATTTTTTGATCTGATCTCAAAATAACATTTTAAGATTTAAGATTAATGGGAGTTGTTACTTTATTATAAAAATATATGTACTTTTTATCTCAAAAACATCAACTAGAAAATGATAATGACAAAAAATTACATACTGTTGGAGAAATAAAAGCTGTTGCAACCTAGTTCACCCTGTTTACAAAGTTGTGCAGCAAGGCATTTTAAAATCTCCTGACTGAAATCTTGACTTCAACTTTCTCTTGCTGTCTCTTTACTAGGACAGACTCAACAACACCCTGGTCAAAATACCATTATTTTCCCAGTTGACTCTGATCTTTAGACTTATTGAGTACATAAATAGCAATGCTGATAATAAATTACAGTGCAATCTACATGATGGTGAAAATGAAATGTGAGTGATATGTTTTCTTTGTTTTGCAGAAGTCATTATGAAAGATTTATCTATTAATAAAGAAAATATTTCAGCTACCAACATCATTAATAACAGAACATATGGGATAATTTATTAATTAATAAGACAAATTTTACTGTCTTCAGCCAAATAAACAAATACACTCCTGGAATAATTCTTTTTTTTCTAAAACTTCAAATATGGCAAAAATAAGTAAATTAGTATCATTGTTTCTCCAGTTCCATTACTGATATTAATAAGAACTCATAAAACTCTAGTAAATTATGGTTAATATTTTTGCTGCTACCGCTAGTTAAATGTAATTTTCTCTGAATCTGAACTCCGGTTTATTGCAGTCTAAATGTAGTTCTCAATAAAATTAAAGTAAAAAAAAATCTGTTAATATAATGTACTTTTTATTCAACTCCACACAACTATTAGATCCTATCAAATAAGAAATTGAATCCGAACCATTTATTTTACCGTATTTTATTATAACATTACAGATTTCTAAAGAAGCTATTATATTAAAACAAAATCTAGTTTTGAATTTCCATATATGCTTTTACTGTCCACAAAATTTTCAATTAGTTTTATTGCAGCTCCATTAATATAGTTCAAATTATTTTCTGGCTGTATTATAATAATTTTGACTGAAAAATCAACTTAGCTTCCCTATCAAAACTTGAAATAATCAAATCTCAGAAAACTCACAAAAATAATGCAGAAAATACATAGGAAAATTTAAATGATGATATGCAGATGATGGTACCCACCTGGTATCTGCTGATATCCAGTTCTGGTTATGAACCAGAACTTATAGATGTTATTAGTTTTGTGAATGGGAATCATTAAATGTCTCTTTACTTAAGAAGACATATTTACCATTTAATTCTCACTTCTCTTTAACCTTCAAGCAAAGCAAAAATTAAACCTATGTATTCTATAGACATTGATGATCATTTTGTAAAGGACTGTTTCCTTATCTCCTTTTCCTAGCTTGACATACCATAAGTATCAGCACAGCTTCAAATTTGGCACGTATAGATGGAACAATAGTTCTAACCTGTAATAACACAAATATTTGTGAAAATCACACACTTGACTTTTTAATTAGTGCATTCACAGCTGCTTATTATAAGGGAATGATCACTGAGCCAAAAATAAAAAGGCCTGAATTCTCTTCTGGGCTCTGCTATTTACTGACTTATGTAATTGTGAGATAAATTCTTAACACCAGTTGGCATGAAATAAGAGCTCATAAAATATCTGTTGAGTCAAAATGTGAATTTGACTAATGGAGACCAGTATTTAAGAAGGAAAAATTAGGTTTTTATACTGAATAATAAATTTTCATAAATTTGCAGCCTAAAACAGCACACATTTAGTATCTCACATTTTCTGTATGGTAGAAATCCGGCACAGCCTAGGTAGGCTATTTGATTCAGGGTCTTACCAGGCTGAAATCTAGGTGTTGGCTGGGGTCGTGGTCTAGGACTAGAGAAGAATCCATTTCCAAGGTCCTCATGTTAGCAGAATTCATCTCTTTGTGACTTTGCACTGAGATTCCATATTCCTGCTGAATGTTGTCTGGAACTGCTCTTAGCACTTCAGGACCACTGGGGTTCTTGCCACAGGGCCCTGCCTATATGCTGTTTCACAATATGGGACATTTGCTTCTTCAAAATCAGTGAGAGAGAGAGAGAGAGAGAGAGAGAGAGAGAGAGAGAGAGAGAGAGAGAGAGAGAGAGGAGAGAGAGGGAGAGAGAGACTGATTCTTACATCAAGGATGGCCCACTCTCTCTTCTAGAGTTCTTCACCTGGTTAAATCAGGCCTCCTGCCTATAATAATGTTTTTGATTAAGTCAAAAACAACTGATTCTGGATCTTTAATTACATTTGCAAAATCCCTTCACCTTTACCATATCCCATAGATTAGAAACAAGTCATATTCAAGGGGAGATGATCACATAGCATGTGAATGCCAGGGGATGGGAATCTTTTGAGTCACTTTAAGGTCTACTTGACAAAGATGGAATAATGATGAAACCCAGAAAATATCCAATTTATCTTATAAACACATGAAAGAATGAAGAAGAAATCCAATTAGGTTACAGTATCCTAGGTAAAATAAGTGCTGGGATAAAAGTTAACAGAACACTGACAATAGACAATAGCAAGAGTGGTGTTCATATGGTTTCTCTTACCTCGACTAGATAGCTGCTACACCCAGTCATCTATCACTTATAAGAAATAAAATGTAAGGGGATGGGTAGGGGATGCTGGTTGCTCCTAGCAAATTCACAATGGTAATCCTTGCTTGAACTTTTTCCATGAATCCCTTTCTTTTTTATTTTTTCCTTAAGATGTTGAGCTCAGCTGAACAATAACGTCTCTTAACCCTTCCCTTTAGATGTGGCAGTTTTTTTCCATTCAAGAATCCATTCAGGACAAATAAAATTATTTATTTGCAACAACTCCTCCCCACCACCCTAAGTGAAAATAAAAGTGTTTTATTAAGCCCAATGGGGGAAAAAGTGTACTTATAAATTAAATTTCCAACATTATTTGATTTTTGAAAAAAGACAACATAGTTTGGAACTTGTATTTTCCTGCTAAAATAGAAAGATCTAAGCACATTGTAAATGTGGCAAAGAGCTTCCATCTTTTTCAAACTGAAATTTAATTTTGCCTCATCTCCTTGAAATGGCAGGGTAATATCTTTGAGTTAAGGGTTGCTTATCATGCACCTGCTTTAAGGACAAAGTAGGCCAGCAATAAACCAATTTCTCCTTTTCAAAGTTTTGGGCTATAGCAGGGCTCATCTAATCCCCAAATCCTACCTCCAGAGTATAAGAGTAAGAAAGAAAATGGCCTAATTGTATAATTCCTTTCTCCTACAACAGTCTTTTAATACAGCATAAAAAAAGACAGGTAATCAGATGAAAATTCATTTATAATTCTATTTGAATCAATAATTATAACAAGGAAAAACTAGGGAATCATTCTTTTAAAAATGATTGTATTTAGCAGCTGTTATGAGCTAGACAATATTTTAAATTATCAGGAAAACTGGAGAGAAAAAACCTTAACTCAAATATCTAACATTAGAAGAATTGTTAGGCATATTATAGTATGTCCATACTATTAAATGTTAAAGAATAATGACTGCTTATTTCTAAATAATTTCTCATAACATTTTTAATTTTAAATAGTAATGGATTAAAAATTAATATTTGCATAGATAATTATAGTATATTCATATAATAGAATGTCATACAACTGTTGAAATAAATACGTAGAATAACATATATCAAATTGGATGAATCTCAAACATAAGGTTAAGAATAAAAATATAGGTTATTGGCTAGGTGTGGGGCTCATGCTTGTACTAGCAGTTTGGGAGGTTGAGGCAGGAGAATTGCTTGATGCCAGGAGTTCAAGACCAGCTTGAGCAATACAGGAAGACCTTATCTCAAAAAAAAAAATTAAAAAAATATACATATGGATTATAGAGGAATACTTTCAGCATAGTTGTGTGATACTATGTACTAGATGTATAGAAATAATGAATATCAAATTCTGTCTAGTGTTTATGTAGCAGAAAGAAAGAGATTTGGGAAAGGAATAAAAGGGGCTTCAATCATTTATGTAATATTTTATTTCTTCAGCTTCATGTAGGCACTTGTGGAATAGTAATATTTTTCTTGAAATCTATTTGCATTCTGAAACATTTCACAATTAAAAAACAACAAACACAGGAGTAAAACTACTAATAGGAAAAAGCATATAAGACAGCTTAAAGATATAATTCCGTTGTTAAGTGGTAGGATTTCTATATTTCTCATCTTTTAAATTTTGTTTTTTTCTTTCTATACAAAATGCATGCATCAGTTTTGTAATTAGAGAAAAAAGCTATCACTCACAATAGCTTAAATGAGTCACTATTCTACCTTTCAAGGTCCTTCACTTACTACCTTATATTAGTTTCTAGATTTTTTTAATTAAATAAAGGTTTTTTTTTTACAGACAGAGTCTCACTCTGTTTCTTGGGCCAGAGTGCAGTAGCCTGATCGTAGCTAACTGTAACCTCAACTCTTGGGCTAAAGCAATCTTCCTGCCTCAGCCCCCCAAGTAGGTAGGACTACAGGAACATGCCACTATGCCTGGCTAATTTTAAACAAATTTTTTGTAGAGGTCTCACTATGTTACCCAGGTTGGTCTCAAGTTCCTAGCCTCAAGCAATCCTCCCACCTTGGCCTCCCAAGTGCTGGGATTACAGGTATGAGCCACAGTGCCTACCCTTGATAGATGTTTATGTTTTGTTCATTGTTTCTATTACTGCTTTTTATGTTTACATGGTGAGCATAAGTTTGAGGCTCATTATTTAAACGTGCCATTAAATAAGTATTTATTTTTCATCTCTATAATTTCAACATGCTGTTATAAATTGCATCTTCTAAATTTCTATAGCTTAGATTTAATTTATTTTTAAAAATTTATGGAAATAATACCATAATCATTTCTATTCTCTGTATAGTTACACATGAAATATTGTGGACTAGGATTTTTTTTTGTTTCCATGCAATTTATCTAACTCCTTCAATCTCCTATATCAGAGTAGTTCTTAGAAGAAAACACAATGAATAAATTATGCTTTTAGAAAGATTTGTTCTTGTATGGGATAATACTAAATTTCGTACACATGTTTCAACAGTATAGTAACTATTTGGAAGATGAAACTCTAAATTTAGGTAGATTAAGTCCCGGTAGATATAAATTCAGAAACCTGTTTAAGGAAATCCTCATTGAAAGAAGAAATTAGTTATGGTTTCATATTATTGAGATCAGAATCTGTCTTCCCTTTGATCTTTGTCTTTTCTTCCTCCTGAACTTGATTAACTGATAGATTTCTGAAGGTGACTCAATTCTCAAATGCTTCCTGAAAACAAAAATAACATTGATAGTGATTCCAGTTGCTAGTGTCTCCTATAACTCAACATGTATGCGTCACTGCTACCAGACACTGTGCACCAAAGTTGAGCCGTGGGTGCCCCAGCAGTACTTGGGATTCCAGAATGGATCCTCCATATTAGTCAGATCAGCCACCTTGCTTCAGGATCAGGTAGTTTCAGTTTAAGGTTTCTCTAGGAATGAGAATATGCTAATCTTCTCGCTTTTTGGAAAGATTCTGATCTCCAAAACTCTCGTTCTGGTTAAGTCCTACCAAATTATAAAAATGTTCTAATACTGAGTATCACTCATTTTTTTCACTTCTAAATTGTAGTGCTACACTGAATTGTATAAATCTATTTCCTGCACTCCATAGTGATACCAATCCCAATAAAATCATCAATAACAGCTACCAGTAATTGAATATTGAATATGTGCCAGGGGATTTACATATATTATTTCTATTCTTTTAATAACTCTAATTCAACATTATTGACCCTGTTTCACAGATAAAGATGTTCAAATTTATGTAAAACATACCCAATTCCATAAGCAAATGCATATTTTATAAAAGACCTGTACACTTTTCATTAATATACGACACCTGATTTCAAAATTAAAATGACAGTGTTGACCACAATATTGCTGTTTCTCCCTCATTCTTTCCTTTTAACATTCTAATGAAAGGGAGATAAAATGAAGAGGGGAAGGCAAAAGAAGTCTAACAAAAAGCAGAGAAAATAAAAAATAAATGAACAAATAGAGCAGAAAGTTCAAGAAATACCAGTGTTGAAGAGTACTTTTGAGAGGCTACAGACACTAAAAAATATGCAAAAAACATAAAATTTTTAAGAAATAATGGAACTTCTTTCCTCAATCCCCTGGTATATATGCCCTCAAATATTATAAATCAGATGACAAATTAATCAGAACATACTTTAAACCTGAAATGCAGACACTTTTCTTAAAAGGATAATGAAAGTGCTGTTCTGACTTCTAGCATTCTTAAGCCAAATTCTCTCTAGAAATATTCATTTTCTGAACCATCCTTCATGCTCCTTCAAAAAGAATTGAGAAATAATGAATTCTATCCAATTTCTGCATTTTGACTAACCAAAGATTCTCATTTCCTTAAGATTTCAAGGTAATTGAACTAGTAAAAGTGCACATCATTACTCTGTAGAAAAATCTTTCAAGATAAAACCATAATGATATTCTTTGCAATTAAATCCCAATTGTTGTCACAGGATCCTTTCTTCACAAAATTTGGTTTTTGTTCCTTTGGAGAAGTATGTATGTTTCATGATTTACTAATGGAACACAGGATATTATTGGACACGTTAGTAATTTTACCTAGCTCTAATAGAGGTATGTACCTGCTAATTAGATACTTAAAGTATTTGGTATTCATTGATATTCTTCCTAATTTAAAGTATCATATACAACTGATTATATAATTATTAGAATGGCAAGAATAACAAACATTTAACCTAACTATTAGACAGGTAATATCAATAAATATTACCTGGAAAATCATTAAATCACAAGGGCAAGAATTTTAGCTTTATCTCTTACTTAACTGATGTCCTTTGCAAAGACAATTAGTCTCTATAAACTCACATGTTAATAATATTTTAAGTTATCAATTTTATTCTTTTGTCCTAAAATAATTTTAACTATTTAATATTTTTAACTATTTTGATTACCATCCTAGTTTTTAAATATCTTTTCATCCATAGAAGAAGATGGTGCTAAATTTGTTTTGGCAGTTTGGATTTAGTCATAATTATACACCATGATATGATGTATTACTGAGCAGCCTGCAATGACAACTTAATTTTTTGAATTTTTATTAGAGCTTAACAAATATAGCCATATCAACTGTGATTTCTTATTACTGTGTTTAAAAGGGAAAAAATTATTATCTTTGTAGTGTTTAAAATTATTCATATGAAATACTTAATAAGTAATATTGGATAATATGTAATATTGGAATATACACACACACACAGACACACTTCACATGTGCAACTTAGGAAGCATAAACACATACAAACCCATCACAAAACACAATAAACAGAATATTACCAATGCTACAAAAGCTCTTTGTACAATTTCATGAGCAGTCCCTCCTCCTTCCTCTAGAGGCTGGATCATGGAGCTGACATTTTTATCATGCCCTATGATTCTTTATTGTTTATGACATGCGTATGCATATGTAAAATAATTCTTCTTTTTCTTATTTATGTTCATAAAACAGTAGGAAACTGTGTGTAGTCTTCTGCGAATTTTTTGCCTTAATTTTATGTTTCTACAATCTATCATTATTGAAGAATGTAAGTTGGTATATTTTTAGTGCTGTGCACTATTCCATTGTTTTAATAATACACAATTTATCCATTCTCAAGTTTATGAGCATTTAGACTGTTTTCTGTTTTTTCCCTTCATGAGTAAAATTGCTATGAACATTCTTCCTTGTATCTGCTGTTACAAAGTGCAGAAGTTGCCTTTATACAGTAGTGATATTAATTGGGCTTGGATTATGTTAATTATGGTGAGTTAAGATGACTTATATGAACCAAAATGTGTAAATGAGTAAAATACATTAAACCTTTATTTCATGCTTACTTATCAGTTCAAGGCAGGTGACTAATCTTCATCCACTATGACAGAGATCAAGGTTTCTTTCTTCTTGTGCCACATAGTTATATGCATATGGTTATTAGAAGCACAAAGAGAATACGAAGGTGGCACACCTGTGTCTTAGAAATCTTGGCCCCAAAATGGTGTACTCCACTAAGATGGGCTGAATTGAGTCCCTCCAAAATATAAATGTTGAAGTTCCAAACCCCAATACTTTAGAAAACAAATGTATTTAAAAATGAGATTTTAAAGAGGCAATTAAGATAAAATGAGGTTGTTAGGGTGCGGTTCTAATCCAATATGACTGGAGTCTTTATATAAAGAGGAAGAGACACTAGAATGCTCACACCGAGGAAAGGCATGTCAAGACCCCAGTGAGAAAGGAACATCTGTAAGCCAAAGAGACAGGCCTCAAGAAAAAACAAACCTGAGGATACCTTCTAGCCCCAGAACTGTGAGAAAATAAATTACTTTTGTTTAAGCCACTCAGTCTGTGGTTTTGTTATGTCAGCCCTAGGAAACTAACACACTCAATTTTGCTCTTATTCCAATGGTATAAACAAGTCACATGGCTATACCTACCTATATCTCTATCATAGAGGATAGAAATTACCAGCCTTATAAGATACTTCCATATTTTTTACCCAAAGAGCTTATTCATTGTTCGTTTTCATTTTCTGCTCCCATAAGTGAACAAGAGATTCCATTGATCTATAATATATTGGCTGCAATGTTTGACATTTCTGCAAGTTTTCACTTTCATTAAAGTGATTTTGATTTTAAAAAATTTTAATTTTAATGTATTTGCATTTATCAATCTCTTTATGGCCGTGATGAATTGTACTCAAACTTCAAGTTTTAAAAGATCTTAACATAATTTTTTTCAAAAATTTCTACATTTGGACATTGGTCATTTAACATAATCTGTTCACTGGGTTGAGAAGGGAGAGTGAGGGACACCTCATGGGGCTGGGTGAGGGTGATTGGGGGGTGACAGAAACTTGGCAGAGTGGAGAGGCCTTTAAAAGAGTACATCTAGTGGGATCCTAGAGTACAGAACAGAGACCCCAGCATTCTTGGCAAACTTTTAACCTCCCTTAACCACTCATCCTAAAGCTATTGGAAATATCAGTTAAATTGGGATGCATGTCATGGACAATTTGAACACTTTTTGATAAAACAGGTGGGGTCTATAGAATGCTGCCCATACTATGCATGATTGCAAGGAAAAGGAGTGTCACAAAATGTAAGTAAATGCCTTACATAAAATAGCAGAAACAATAAGAAAATAAACAGTAAGTGACAGATAATAGCTTCCTTAAAAAGCATTGAATTATTAAAGATATTAATAATAAAACTAAAATGAGCATACGAAATTGGCACCTAAAGATGGATTGTTATGTAGAGTTAGATAATAGAAGTCAATAAACTGAAACAGAACAATACTAGACCTATTAAGTAAATTAGAAACTGAAAGAAATAGAACAAATACAATAGAAAACCAAATTGCTGTTATGAGGAAAAGGCCTCAGAAGTCATAATGAACATAGAAGAAAAGTCAAAGATATTAAACCAATACACAGAATATTAGTTACGTGAAAGACAAAGAAAATGCAACATAATATAATTGGTGTCCCAGAAGTAAACAATGCAAAGATGTTCACAGAGATACATTAGGAAAAAAACTTAAATTGTATAGAAACTAAATTCACAGAATAAATACACAGAAAAATAAAACACACCAATCTACACTATATACCAACCAAGGTGATATAGAAAAAGCAAAATTGATATTCATGTTATATACATCAAAATCACTGAACTTTAAAGACAAATAATTTCTCAGATCACAAGTAGTATGAAAAAACACCTATCAGGGTAAAATCAGGCTGGCCTTAGATTTCTTCCCAGAAATGTAAAGCAGTGATTGCCGAGTCCTGAAAAAAAAAAGGAAAGAGTAATCCAAGAATGTGACTCCCATCGCAATGTCGTAAAAAATTTAAAATGACTGGCTGACATCCTGTAATATGAAAGACTGAGAAAATATAAATGAGTATTTCTGGAGAAAAATTCTTGCTAATTAAATTCAACAATCTAAAAGACAACATAAAGAACTTGATGATGGAGAAGCCTTGGTGATTTATTGGTAATGACTATTACATTCACTTAAATATAGAGCCAAGAATAAACCCTGGAAGGAAGATGACTGAATAATATAGTGTTATGACAGCTAACAAAGTAAAAATATTATAGACAACAATACTAGCTCTTCAATAAAGAAGATATTAAAGAAATATAAGTGCTAAGCTCTTGATATATTTTATTCCAGGGAGTCATTAAATTCTTTTACATTGGAATATATGAAGTATAATTTTATCCTTTTAATTCAATTTATATATTTGGTTTTTTTTAAAATAATGTCTTATACAATAGTAAAGTGAAAAAATATATGGCAATTTGTTAGAGGAAGATTAGAAAACAGTGTGATGACCATTATAAATCCATATCTATAAAAAATGTGAAAGAACTCATTTATATGTAAAAGAGAGTTATATATTTAAATGTCATTTCTAAATAGTGGAATTATCAATTTTGATTTCACATTTTATTTGCTTTTTCTAAAATCATTAAGTAATGCTTTAAGATGAAACAGGTTAAATAAAATGTAAAAGGTTGTGGTAAAAAGGTTAGAAATATATAAATATAAAATGTTAAAAAATTAATCAAATCATAGAAAATTAGTTTTTGTCCTGAATTGAAAGGCCATGGAAATGTTGTATGGTTCTGTACTTTATAATATACAGCAGTCCCCCCCTTATCTTTGGTTTCCCTTTCCACATTTCAGTTACCCATAGTTTCAGTTAGTTACTCATGCTCAGTCAACTTCAGTGCAAAAATATTAAATGGAAAATTCCAAAAATAAGCAATTCAAAAGTTTTAAATTGTATGGTGCTCTGAGTACCAAGATGAAATCTCACACTATTCTGCTCCATACAACCCTGTTCCTCCCAGGACCTTAGTCATCGCTTTGTCCAGTGGATCCAAGCTGCTTACATTTTCCACCCCTTAGTAGCCATTTTTGTTATCAGATCAACTGTGGTGGTATGGCAGTGCTGTGTTCAAGTAGCCCATGTTTTACTTAATAATGGCCCCAAAGCACAAGAAGAGTGATGCTGGAAATTTGGATATGGGAAAAAGAAGTTGTAAAGTTCTTCCTTTAAGTGAAAATGTGAAGGTCCTTCATTTAACAAGAAAAGAAAAAAATAACTTATTACAGCATGTTGTAATTGTTCTATCTTCTTAGTTATTATAATTAAGCTTCCACTGAGCCTAATTTATAAATTGAATTTTATCATGGGCATGTATGTATAGGAAAAAAGCAGTATCTATAGAGCTCAGTACCACCTGCAGTTTCAGACTTCCACTTGTGGGTCTTTGAACTATTCCCTGCAAATAGAGGGGTGGGTACTGTATGCACATTCAAGTTTGATAAAAGCCCTTTTCCATGGAATGAATTTTTACATAATGAAAGTCAAGGGCATTGCTCAGTGCTGATACCAGCAAAGGAGTTTTCTCATTAGTGTGCGCAGATGCACTACACAAAGCAACATTCTCTTTGGCTGGTGAAAGCTTCTTCAGTGGCTGTTTGAAGCCTCAGTGGACATGTACTACATTTGTTATTCAACCTAAGTTCTGCAGTAATTAGAATGAAGTCTGCTCTCTTCATACATTCATTGTCTTTGATAAGCTAAAATACATAGGAAATTGTTCACTTTGGGGAAAAGATTAACTAATTCAGGCCATAAAATTCAATTTAGTAAGGGAAAGGTCATTTGTAAACAATATTTTGAGCATCTGATTGAAAAACCTGAGTCAGGTACTAACTAATCAAGACTAATCAAGAGAGAGGTTTTATTGTTATTTTTTCTTTAGAATAACAAATGGTTTTGATGAGGTATGTCTTTTTTTTGTATTACTGCAAATTTTCAAGGATGCCTACATAAACTTTTGTTTATTCACTACGCTAATGGGGATGACACTATATTTCCCTTGAATATTTATAGTTCATTCTGATTTTTTAAACCAAGCCAAAAAACATCTACAAATAAAGCAAAAAATGTTCCATAATTGTTACTACCTAAAAATGTCTTGTAACCTCATATATACTAAGAATAATCTAATTTCCTCTCATTTTTTAAATCTCCCCCTCTTGCTAGTATTACAATATTCAAGGCATTTGTGTGCCAATTTTTCCCAGAACACCTGGTCAATCCTTTACTGCCAGATGGACCTGCTGATGCAGAACATAACAGGGAATAGTTGTAATAAATATGTCTGTAGGGGATATTGTTGGTAACATTATTGGTCCAGTCTGCCTTGACTGAAAATCGTAGCAATCCATACCCTCCATTTATCTGTCTAGAACTAGCAAATTATTCAGAGGTGTCAGAAGCCAGAGTGATATAATGAAAGAGCCCTGGCTTATAAATTGGTGGATTGTGCAATCTATGCTACTTGCTTTGTTTCTTTGGGGCTAACTTTCCTATCTCTAAAATGAATGAATTAAAAATTGAGAGAATTGAGTAAGATGTTTCCTGTACTTTACTCGGGTTTATGGTTCAAAGGCACAGTGTGAACATTGAATGTTTGGGCACAAGAAAAACAATAGACTTATAAATGGCATATTTTTTTAAGTTAACATGTATATTTCAACATCATCAGCATTCTCAAAAAATGAAAGATATTCATATTTTAATGAAGTTATATCATTTTAATAAGCTTTTATGAATTGTAATGAAGTTATATTATTTTAATAAAGCTATATTATTTTAATAAACTTTTATGAATAGTTATTGCTGGATGGTGATTATTCATTTACAGTTGAATATCATATGTATTACTATGTGCCAGGTACCATGGCAGGAGCTGAGGCCCAATTAAGGCCTGGTAAGTGAGACCAGCAAATGCAGGTAGGAAATAGCCAAAGGGCACCTCTTCAACAGAAGAGCAGAAGCGCTTGAATGTGAAAATGGAAGCCTCCTGACAAGTATAAGCTGAGCAAGCTCTTCTCTGGCAAGAGAAAGAGGGGTAGCATGAAAATTTAAGGTAAAGATATTTCTAATGCCAACAAGTCGATGTGGACATGAATTAAACTACAAGAGCTTTTTGTCCAATAACCAAAATAATAGTGGAAAGAAAATATCACATACAAGACAAAAATTAAGTGTACAGAGGCCCAAGCAAATTTTGCAAAGCACTTTACCAGTGGGTATTAGTGGATTTCCAATCATCAGCTACAATATTTAAAGAGCTTAGAAGTAATCACTTCTATTCTTCCTGTAAGAAATGATTGTACAAACTGAAAATCAATGATATTTCTTAGATTAATCAGAGCACTGAGGTTCCTAGGTAAACTGCTATCCTGAAATCTGTAGAAATAAGTTCACACAGAGAATTAAGACAGAGTTCTTTTTACCAGGAGAAGAACCTGACAAACTCTTTAACTAATAAGAACACTTAGATAATAATTTTTAAAAATTGCTAGAGGCTAAAGTGTGGACTGGTTTGAGAATGATAAACTACTGGGGGTCACAGTCTTTAGATATGTGTAGGGAGCATACTTTTATAGACTTTCTCTCCAGAAACCCACAAGGAAGATCTGAGAAAGATCTCCTACTGGTCTTGGCAAGAAGAGGGGAAAGTAAATAGTTCTGAAATACACCCAGAGTTTTCTCAATAACAAAGGTCTACACTCCAGGAAAACCATTTAACCAGAACCTATTTCATCTTGGGGAACAACATTTCCCCCATTCTAAGGCCTTCCAGAATTTCTCACCTAAGGAAAGAAGAAAAGCTAAGAAATGCTTGTGTAACAGAGATAAAGGTCTGAAAAAGGTCAATGAAATGTTTTATGAGTTGTCTCTTTGAAATCCCCACAATTTTGGGGAATTAAAACCTGCATTTCTTTCTGAGGCCAGTAATCCAAGGAACAGAAAAAAAGCTCTTCGCTGTTTGTTTTATAGTATCTTAAACCACAGCAGATCCTGAGCAGAATTGTCCAGCCCAGGGTCATGAGATTGTTGTCACCGGAGGTAAGGTCAACCAAAACCACCAATTATAGTTAAACAACAATAGCATGAAACCACAACATGTGCCACCGGTCATGTAGACTGAGCCTGAGACTTGAGTCCAACTGCCAAAAAACTGCCTTTTAAAAAGCCCTATATTTCTGCTTAAAGACAGGATGGTGATCTTTTGAAATACTAGTCTACCACCCTCCTCATTTGCCAGCAAATTAATGAACTTCTCTTTCCTTCTCCTCAAATCACTTGTTCTTTATTGTCACTGATTCAGCCTCAGGAACAAGTGCCGAACTTTTGGTAACACTTTTGAAAGTCACAGCACAGGGAAATACATTCATTAAAAGAATGAAATTTAAAAATAAGTTTATAGAATGCTTATACTACCCCACAATTTACCCACACAGTGAAAGAAATTGAGTATAACCATGGATTACAGCTGAAATACCTTCAAGACTTAGACTTTATGAGAGCAGTACTTAGGGAAGCCCAAAATCAATAGGGGAGACAAAAATAAGGTCACCAGAGGAATCTGAAATCTGTGGCACCTATAATTCCATCATCAAATACAGCCCAGCTCCTATCCGGACTAATACAAAACCTTCCACTAAAGCCTACTTACCTCAGTTCCTGTTATATAATATATCATACTTAGATTTCAATAAAACATTATTGAGCATGCTAAAAGAAAAAAAAGCAAACTTCAGAACTAAACTCAGAAATGACACACACTTTGGAATTATCAGGCAGGAAATTTAAAATACAATAACTATTGTTAATTTGTTAAGGACATTAACAAACTTGAAAAATAATATTAGCTGTATCAATAACCATTTTAAATGTGAATAGTCTAAATATACTACTTTAGAAGCAGAGATTGCCCAAGATAAAAAAATACTCTTAATCAATCAATAAATAAGATATTACATTAGCCTGCTACTAAATCTAGACAGATTTCAAAACATTTCAGACTAATATCCCTAATGAACATTGATGCAAAATATTAGCAACTGAATTTAGCATCATATTATACTATGAGAAAGTATTAAGTATTATACACCATGAAAAAGTGAGATTTATTCCTAAAATTCAAAATGGTTCAACATGTGAAATTGATTAATGTAATACATCACATTAACAGAATGAAGAAGGAAAAAAATCACATGATAATTTTAATTGATGCAGATAAAACGTTTCACAAAATTCAAAATTTTTTCATGGTAAAAACACTCAATGAACTATGAATAGAAGAAAACTACCTCAACACAGTAAAAGCCATATATGAAAAAACCCACAGCAAACATCAAATTCAATGGTGAAAAATTGAAAGCCTTTCCTCTAAAATCAAAAACAAGATCATAGATGCCTCTTTTCACCACTTCTATTAAACATAGTACTGGTAGTTCTAGCCACAGCAATTAGATAAGAAAACATAAATAAATAAATAAATAAATATACCCAAATAGGCAAGAAGGAAACAAAATTATCTCAGTAGATGATATGATCTTATGTGTAGAACACTCTAAAAAGTTCACAAAAATTGTTAAAATTAATAAATGAATTCATCAAAGTAGTAAGATGCAAAGTCACCACACAAAACTCAGTTGCATTTTGATACATAAATAGTGAACAATCTGAAAAGGAAATTATACAAACAATTTCCCTAAAACTAGTATCAAAAACAATAAAATATTTAAAAATTAAGTTAGCCAAGGAGGTTGCAGGCTTATACAATAAAAACTAGAAAAGAATGCTGAAGGAAATTGAATGAGACATAAATAAATGGAAATATATCCCATGTTCATGGATTGAAAGACTTAATATTTATATTGCTAAGGTGTTCATATTACCTATAGTAATCTACATATTTATTGAAATCTGTATTAAAATCCAAATAATATTTTTTGCATAAATAGAAAAATCCATTCTAAAATTCACATGAAATCTCAAAAGAGCCAAAATAATCTTGAAAAAGAATAACAAAGCTGAGGACTCACAGTTCCTGAATTTAAAACTCACTATAAATCTACAGTTATCAAAATGGTATAATACACCCATAACAACAGATATGTAGACCAATGAAATAGAATAAAGAGCCCAGACATAAATCCTTACATATATGGTCAAATGATTTTTATCAAGTGTGCCAACAGCATTCAATAAGAAAAGAAGAGTCTTCTTAAAACATGGTGCTGGGAAAACTGGATATTCACATGTAAAAGAATAAAGTTGGATCCTTAACTAACACCATAAACAAAAATTAAACTCAAAGTGTTCAAAGACTTTAAGACCTAAAACCATAAACTCTTAAAGGAAAAAAGCAGGGAAAAAATAGGGCAAATCATAGTGACATTGGATTTGGCACTGATATTTAGAATATGACTCCAAAAGCACAGGCAATAAAAGACAAAATAGACCATTGGACATTATAACAATTAATACATTTTTGTGCTTCAACAGATACTGTCAACAAAGTAAAATGCAACTCACAGAATGGGAAAATATTTGCACATTATATATCTGATAATAGATTAATATCCAGAATAAATAGAGAACTCTCAAAACTCAACAAGAAAAAGCAAACATCTCAATTATAAAAAGTGGGCAAAGGTCATGAATAGATACTTCTCTTAAGAAGATGAAGATGGGCAAATGGCCAATAAGCACATGAAAAGGTGCTCAACATCACTAATCATTAGGGAAATGCAAATCAAAACTATAATGAGATATTTCCTCATACCCATTTGATGGCTATTAATAAAAAAGAGAGATAGGGTAAGTGCTGGTAAGAAAGTGAAAAAAATTAGACTCCTTGTACACTGTTGGTGGGAATATAAAATGGTATAATTCCTGTGAAAAACATTATAGTGGTTCCTTAAAAAATTGAAAATAGAATTACCATATGACCCAGAAGTTTCACTTCTGGGTATATACTCAAAAGAATTGAAAGTAGGGTCTGGAAGAGATATTTCTATACCCATGTTCTTAACAGCATTATTCACGATAGCTAGAATGTGGAAGTAATCCAAGTGTCAATCAATGGATGAATGTATAAACAAAACGTTGTCTATACATACCACAAAATATTATTCAGCCTTAAAAATGAAGGACATTTTGACATATGCTACAATGTGGATAAAACCTGAGGACATTATGCTAAGTGAAATAAGCAAGTCCCCAAAAGACAAAAACTGTGTGATTCTGCTTATATGAGATACGCAAAGTAGTCAAAATGATAGAGACAGAAAAATAGAATGGTTATTGCTAGTGGCTGGGGAGAATGCAAAGTTATTATTTAATGGGTATAAAGTTTCAATTTTACAAAAATGTTATAAATATGGATGTTAGTGATAGTTGCACAACATTTTGAATTTATTTAATACCATTGAATGGTATGCTAAAAAACGATAAGATGATAAATTATATGTTATGTGTAATTTATCAGAATAAAAATATTGGAAAAATGCTGCAATTAAATCATGCCAGAAAAAAACACAATTAAATTTTACAAATGTCTAAAACTATGCTTAATTTCCCAAAACATAATAATCATTATCAGATATCAATAATCAAATATTTGATATGTGAATATAACAGCATGCAAATCACTTTCACCTGTATTACATTTCTTAACTTCCACAAACAATTCAGGTGAACTGTGTGGTAAATTGACAAGGGAAACAAATAAAAAATAATTAGCTTAGAATTCATTTTCATTTAATGGAAGAATCTAAACTAAAGTACATCTCCTAATTTGCAAAGCCAGTGTTCATTTCATTCTATAGTTTTTATACTTCTTTCATTTATTTTAAATAATATGAAAGTGGGAAAGAAATGAATTATTATTTTAAAATTTAGGCTAAATTTTATAAGAAATAAAATTTATAAGACTCATTTCATTGCTTATATCTAAAAAATAACTGCATAGAAAGGTTTTGAGAAAATTTTTAAAAATAATTTTAAAACAAGCCAAGTTATCTCCAATTTCTCCAAGAAATTCCATAATTTGATGAAAATATTTTGAGTATAAGTATTGAGTTTTATTTTTACTGCTTCTTTCTTTGATTGTATTGCTGAACATTAAAAGCTGGTACTGCTTATGAACTCTTCTGTAAAACAGTTCAAATTACATTTAATAAGCTAAATAACAAAGGATTATTTTTCATGAACTGAGAAGCTGTCTTAATAATAATGCAACATTTTTATTACCATCATCAAGATTATATCAACAAAGCCTTAAATAATGGGTTTTGGATTATTATGCATTGTTATTTTCTAATGTATCATCTACACAAAATAAATGATGTTATATATTATTATGAGGATTGGTGGCTAAAAGCAAGCAAAAATGTAATTTCAATTAATTTAGCTATCAACAATGTGATAGGTTCTCATCATGTTCAAGGCACTCCTAGTTTTTGTAAGAAACACAAGTAAAAAGCTCAATTGCTACCTATCTTCAAGGAACTTTAACTCCTGTATGAGAGATTTCATATAAACAGATGGCTGTAAGAAAAAGCCCAGCATCAGAAGGGTATTTAAGGTCTAAATGACTTGAAAATTCACAGGAGGAAGAAACACTAGTCAACCAGAATTTTTTTTTTTTATTTCAGGAAATTATGAGAGTACAAACATTTTGGTTACATTATATATCTTTGCCTCTCCCTAGCAAGGGTTAGAGGTATGCCCTTCCCCTCCACAATGCTCACCACACCCTCAGTTGTGAGTATACCCTCTCAACCACCTAATCCCTGGAGAACACCACCACCATTTGAGCACCATAGTGTCAATCAGTCAGTACTAATTTGATGGCGAGTACATGTGCAGCCCATTCTTCTGGTCTTGTGTCACCTCACTTCAGATAAAGGGCTCAAGCTCAATCCAGGAAAATATAAGCAGTGCAAGATCACTGTCATTTCTTATAATTGAGTAATATTCCATTGTATACATATACCAAATTTTAATAATCCACTCATGAATTGATGGGCACTTGGGTTGTTTCCACGTCCTTGCAGTAGTGAATTGTGCTGCATAAACATTTGGATGCAGATGTCTTTTGCTCTTTTGGGTAGATGCCTAATAGTGCTATTG
>CAUYRT010006563.1:0-13554 GCA_963574885.1 Lepilemur ruficaudatus
ATTCAGCTATAAGAAGCAACGGTGATATAGCACCTCTTGTATTTTCCTGGACGGAGCTGAAACCCGTTCTACTAAGTGAAGTATCCCAAGAATGGATGGACAGGCACCACATGTACTCACCAGCCAATTGGTATTAGCTGATCAATACCTAAGTGGACACACAGGAACAACATTTATCAGGTGTTGGGCAAACGGGAGGGGGGAGGAGGGGATGGGCATATGCATGCATAATGAGTGCGAAGTGCACCGTCTGGGGGATGGCCAGGCTTGAGGCTCTGACTGGAGGGGGGAGGGGGGCAAGGACAATGTAGGCAACCTTAACATTTGTACCCCCATAATATGCTGAAATAAAAAAAATAAAAATAAAAAAAATAAAAAAAATAAAATGACTCTTTTTAAGAGTCAGATCATGTGGATTTTCACTCAGAAACCCAGTTGCTCTGAATAGTAGGTATCAATAATAATAATAATATTCTCTTAAGCTTAAATGTTAAGGTACTTATCATCTTGATTTAAAATTGTTTGTCTGTCAACCCTTATAACTTATAGGTGGCTTGAGGTTAGAGGTTGTGTTTTCCCATTTTTGTTTATCCAGAGCATATCACAGTACTAATCAGTAATTTGGTAGTTTATTAATTAATGACACTATTAATTTAATGAATGTATTTTTGTTTCGGGATAGTATGTATTGGGGGTTGCCATCTAAATGTTTTACAAGGCAGAAATGGCTATAGGAAACAGATTTGAAAATGTGATTTTGAAGCTGGATCACTAATTACTTGTCTGTCAATAAAGATGTCATCACTGGTGGTAAGTGGATGATAGAGAAACTACTTAACCCATGTCATGTTGTAGTAGAG
The DNA here is from genome assembly GCA_963574885.1 of Lepilemur ruficaudatus. NCBI lineage: Eukaryota > Metazoa > Chordata > Mammalia > Primates > Lepilemuridae > Lepilemur > Lepilemur ruficaudatus. The sequence goes on from CAUYRT010006563.1 coordinate 861, forward strand.
CAACTGTTAAAATTTTCACTGGTGGCAGCACTATGTATGTACTCTATGGACTACTTTGACAGAGTAGATTTTTGAATGTAACAAGATAAGTCAACTTGAGTGGTAATATATTTTGGGAAATCAGTTCACTACAAATTGTGACTGTAAAAATTGTACTTTAAAATGCTTTGTATTTTTCCCCAAATAAAAAAAAAAGAAAGGGGGAAAAAAAAAAAGAAACAAGGGTTTTTTTCCAAAAGATAAGCAATATTGATAAACCTTTAGTCAGACTAAGAAAAAAACAAGACTAACATAAAATCTGAAATGAGAGAGGAGACATTTCAACTGACACCATAAATTAAAAAGATTATAAGAGACAGCTATGAATAATTACATGTCAACAAATTAAACAGTTTAGAATAAATAAATTCCTAGAACAGCGCATCATACCAAGTCTGAATCACAAAGAAACAGTTAGTCTGAAGAGACCTATAACTAAGTAGTAAGGACATTGAATCAGAAATCAAAAACTTCCCAAAAAGAAAAGCACAGGAACAATGGCTTCACTGGTGAAATCTACCAAACATTCTTTTTAAAAAACTAACGCCAATCGTTCTCAAACTCATCCAAAAAATAAAAAAAAAGGGCACAGTTCCAAACTCATTTTATGAGCCTAGCATCACTCAGATACCAAAGCCAAAGTCATCACAAGGAGGGGAATAAAAACCCTACAGGCCAATATGCCTAATGAATACAAATGAAAAAATACTAGCAAACTAAATTCAACAGCACATTAAAGGTTATATAAACCACAACTTAGTAGGATTTATCCCTGGGTGCAAGAATGGTTCAACATATAAAAACCAACTATTGAGATATCCCATATTAATAAGATGAAAGATAAAAATCACATGATCATCTCAATAGATGCAGAAAGTTTGATAAAATTCAATACCCTTTCATGATAAAAACTTGACAAACTAGAAATAGAGAAAACTACTTCAATATAATAAAGGCTGTATATGAAAATCCCACAGCTAACCTCATACTCAATTGTGAAAAATTAAAAGCTTTTCAACTCTAAGATCAGGAACAAAGCAAGGATATCCACTCCTGCCACTTACAGTCAACATAGTACTGGATACCAAAATGTAAGAGCTCTTGTCATTTGTCATAACATGGATGAGCCTTGAGGTTACAGTACTATGCTAAATGAAGTCAGTCAGTCATGAAAGACATATCCTGCAGGATTCTACTTACATTTGTTATCTAGAACAGTCAAACTCCACAAAGCAGTGAGTGGCTGTCAGGGGCTGAAGGAAGGTAAAATGGGGAGTTGCCGATCAATGGATATCAAGTCTCAGTATACAAGATGAAAAAGTTCTAGAGATATGATCTACTAAAAATCTCTTTAAAGGGTGAGTCTCATGGTAAGTGTTCTTTCTACAATAAAATAAAACTAAAAATAAATACTAAAACAAAGCCAGTATTTATAAATGTACATACTGTATATAAATGTATAGGATAAAATCTAAAAAGAAATATACCAAACTTATAAGAGTAATAATTTCTAAAAGAAGTAAAAGATTCATGGGGGAAATAAAGGTGTATAAGTTTGCTGTTATTTACTATTTGAAACTTTTATAACAACAACAAGAAAACCTGTGATATTTGATGGGGAGAGAATATTTTTTTAAAGAGTAATTGTGCAGTGAGAAAGCTCAAGAGGCAAATATAGATTATTATTTCAATAAGTTTGGTAGTGAAGCAAGCAGCTGGGAAAAAGCAAGACTAATAAAATATTTAAGGAGAAAGGTCTAAGAATGCCTGGCAAAAGGAAGGTCTTAGTTATCTTAATAGTATCTTAATTTAGAAATTAAACATAATCTCTTTCGGCCTCATTTTCCTTATTTGAAAATAAGAATATTAAGAATACCAATCTCTTAGGGTTACTGCAAGGATTATACTGTGTAAAACATTTACCAGAAGTCTCTGACATGCATCAGCACTGCAATAAAGGCCAAACACAGCTTTAGCATGGGACACATACTCCCCTTCTGGAAAGCAAAGTTATCTGGTAAAACCCAGGTGTGGTCAGGTAAGGAAGACGATGATGCACTCGGGGAAAAGACTGAGAATATAATAGGACTTACATACAACTGAGCAAGTGTCTTTAAAATGTAATGAAAATAAGTAAATAAATAATAAAACTTAATGTAAGGCCTGGGGAGGAAAGGGCTTACACAGGCCATTCTGAGAGGAGTCTGGCTACAGAACAGTAATAACAAAGATGGGTAAGGGCTTGTGGCAGTAAGTGTGGGTGTCAGGTCTGATAAAGCCAGAGATGAGTAGGTAAACTGAAGGTTAACAAAGGAGAATGCTAGTTTGAGTAGCAAGAATTTTGATACTGAAGGACTCTGGAGGATAAGCCAGCTTCAATTCATTTTTAAGATGAGTCCAACTGAATAAATATTTCTACAATGGCAGTGCCAGAATGGTGGAAGCCTGCAAGTAAAGAGCCAAGTGAAAAAGTGATTAGTTCTTTAAAGTAAATAAATAAGCCAATAACCATAAGAGAAATGGTAGAAGATAGCAAAACAATAGAAGAACAAACATGGCACTTTCCCTGACTTCAAAATAGATGGCACCATTACTTACAGTCTGAGGAGGAGGAGATGACCAATCCCAGGAACATATGCACATAAGCAAAGTAACAATCCTCATCTTGTCTCTAAATTTTACTTCAGCTGTTACACCAGATTTGCCCAAAATAAGCAATTTTATTTCATGCAAATCTCATAGTAATTCGACAAAGCAAAAATCAAAAATTAAACTGACCTTCGGAGTACCACAGTCACACTCTTCCCCAGGGTCCACCAGTTTATTACCACAGAATGGAGCACTATAGGCTTCATCAGGCTTTGGAATATTAAGAAGGCAGTTTCCTCCTTTATTCAAAGTTAACTTCTCAAAGTCCTCTGCACTGCAGCTGCTAAAGTTTCTGGAACCTCTGTAATAAACATTAAGAAAAAGATCTCATGTCATAGTGATTACTCATTTTGAAAATTTTAAGTCACGTCTTTAACCAATTAAAAGTGAATGTTTTCAATGGCAGAAAATAAGTTAACAAAAGTAGATAGAAATGAGAATATCTATTCCTAATAAATACAGAAGATTACTTCAGTTACTACACAGCTGTTTATTATTTTGATTACAATATATTACACCTCCATGAAAATATCTTCAAAACATATAACTTACATTGAAATACGAAATCATGATTCAAAGCCTCAGAAGAGACCTTAAAAATTATCTAGTCCTATACAAAATTAAATTTGATTTATCTAACATAGCAAAAGTTCTTCAAATATTGGAAGATGGCTACATGTTGTCTCCAGTCTTTTTTTATTCTCCAGGATAACATTCTGATGTTCCTCCCATGCCCACTGTCACTTATGGGAACCATGTAAAAATAATGTGAACAAGCAATTCCAGAACAGATGCACTTTAGCCATCAAGAGGCAGACTGCACGGTACAAAATTTCCACCACTCCTATGTAACAGGTTTTCAGCTTGAGTTTTAAATGCCTTTTACAATAATTCCTAGGTACCATGGTTAATAATTTGATGGTTAGGCTTTAAGAAATTGTCCAACTTGAGTTGTCCATGTGAGATTTATGTAAATGCAATTTTAATATGTTCTACCTGGGTTTTTTCATTATTATCTTACTCAGTAACTACAAAATATTTTTGCATAGTTCCACTGGCTATCTTTACCTCTGAAAACTAGAGGAAAATACACCTATACACCACAAATCTTTGAGAAATCCACATCAAACTAAAATTTTCACCAGGAGTAGTCCTATTTTATTTTTGCTTTTGTATCCCCAACTTTTTATATGATATTCAAAAAATTATTGCTAAGGCCATTTTCAAGGAGCTCTTCCCTGACACTTACTTTCAGGAGTTTTATGGGTTCAAGTCTTAACATTTAGATATTTTATCCATTTAAAGTTGACTTTTGTATATAGCATAAGAGTCCAATTTCATTCTTTTTAATATAGAAATCCAGTTTTCCCAGCACCATTTATTGAAGAGACTGCCCTTTCCGCACTGTGCCCTCCTAGTGCCCTTGTCAAAAATTAATTGACTGTGTATGTTTGGATTTAACTCTGGGCTCTCTATTCTGCTCCACTGGTCTGTGTGTCTGTTTTTATACCATTATCATATTGTTTTGATTATTATAGCTATGAAACGAAAAACCTTCCACACAGCAAAGGAAACAAACAACAAAACAAAAAAGCAGCCTATAGACTGGGAGAAAATATTTGCAAACCATATATCTTATCAAAGGTTAATGTCTAAAATATATAAAGAAATCACATATTCAATAGCAGAAAAACAACTCAATTCATAAAAAAAGGCAAAGGACTTTAATAGGCATTTCTCCAAAAATGACACAAAAATGGCCAAGACGTATGTGAAAAGATGCTCAATATTATCAATCATCAGGGAAAGGCAAATAAAAACCACAGTGAGATATCATGGATGGCTATCATCAAAAAGACCAGAGATAACTGCTGGTAAGGGTGTGGAGAAAAGGGATCCCTTGTACATTGTTGGTGGGAATGTATTAATATTAATAGGTTAGTACAGACATTGTGGAAAATAGCATGGAAGTTCCTCAAAAAATTAAAAATATAATCACAATATGATTCAGCATTCCTACTACTGGGTATACACCCAAAGGAAATGAAATCAACACCTCATAAAGACATCTACATTCCCATGTTCCATGTAGCATGATTCACAATAGCCAAGATACAGAAATAATCAAACTGTCCATCAACGGACAAATAGATAAACTGTTTCATGTTATTCAGCCTAAAAAAGATTCTGCTATTTGCCACAACATGGATGAACCTGGAGGACATTAAGCTAAGTGGAATAAGCCAGACACAAAAAGAAAAATATTACATGATCTCACTTCTATGTGGAATCTAAAAAAAAAATCAAATACACAGAAATAGAAAATGAAACAGTGATGATGGTGGAGGGGAGCAAATGGGGAGATGTAGGTCTGATACAAAGCTGTAGGTATGTAGGATGAAGAAGTCTATAGGGCTCCACTATAGTTAATAATATTGTATTGTATTTGGGGTTTTGCTAAAAGAGATTTTATGTGCTCTTGCCACAAAAAAAACAAACGGGTAACTATGAGGGATGATGGGTATGTTAATTTGCTTGACTGTAGTAACCCTTTCACCATCTACAAGTATATCAAAAGATCATGTTGTATACCTTAAATATATACAATAAATATATACAATACAATAAGATATATACAATAAAATTAAAAATATATAAGCAAGGGAATTTGGTACCCTGAAAGAATCTCTTTTTCATCAGTTTGAGCAATGATAACCAAAAGTTAGGAGTGAAAACTATGTTGCACTGTAGTTGTTGAGGAAGCATATATCTAAGGCTACATGTTTTGTACATACACAAACTTCTAAGAAACAGACTTTTTGTGAGACTTTTTGCCTTAGGTAGACATGTTACACTCTTCTTCGCTAACCGGTCTCAGGACAGTATACGGTCCTGGCTTCTGGCTTTTGAGATTGGAAAGCAGCCTACCTGGAACATTTTGGTACTGTTAACTACCATTTGACAAGACTCTTTGGATGTGGAATGTTAAAGGATTTTAACAGACTGACCAGCAGAAAAAGAAAAGAGAAAGAACATGGACCATCAACGGCTTATGACAAAAGAATAAGCAAAGACAAAACTTGTGAAAAGAAAAGAAGAGCACAATACCTGGAAGACTTGTCTTACATATTCTTTTTCTTGCTACTCTGCTAAGAATACTGCAGGGAGGAGTTCTTTTGTGGACTATCAATCATCCATTCATTCAACAAATATTTCTTAAACATCTATTACATCCAAGGCACTCTTCTTGGTGCAAGGGACAAAATTATGAACATAGCAGACAAAAATCCCTGCCCCTGTAAAGGTTACACTCTCGTGAGTGATACAGATGATAAACGTTTTAAGTGAATTAGACTGTATATTAGACAGTAGTAAGTGCTATGGTATAAAAAGGCAAGCGGTGTGGGCAATGAGCTCTCCAGGAGAAGGGATGATTGCAATTTTAAAAGCGCAGTCAAGACAGGCACTTCAAACCCTATGATGTTTTGATCAAAACTAGGTATCTGTGGAAAGAACATTACAAGGAAAATGAATAGCAAGTACAAAAACCTTACGGCAGAAGCATGTCTGGCATGTTCAAGGAACAATAGGGAAGCCAGTGGGGTTCCAATACGGTGAGTCAGTGAGGAAATGACTAATGAGAGATACAGTCAAGGAAGATGGGAATAGGACACTGTACGAATCTGGCTTTTTACTATAAGTGAAATGAGGAAATGGGTGCAGGGGACAATTGACATGATTTGACTTACATTTTAATAGGATCATCATGGTTGCTACATTATGGAGGAAGACTACTCAGAAGGCTGTTACAGAAATCTACTAAATGGATGATGGTGGGCCAGAATGATAACAGTGGAAGCAGTAAGAAGTGGTTAGATTATTTGCATTTTAAAGGAACAGCCATTAAAATGAAGAGTATCACGTCTATGATAACTAGTTGCCCTGAGAGTGGAAGGAAAATTACCATTAACTAACATGGCGAAGACTGTGGATAGATCAGGTTTTAGGAGAGATAACAGGAGTTTGAGACTATTAGACAACAAGTAAAAAGGTCAAACTCATAGTATATAATAATTATTTGCTATAATAAAAAAGGAGACTTCAATTTAAACAGAGGTTTGTAACTGTTAAATTCTTTTCTATTGTTGATCTTTATGTGGTAAATACAGTGCCTGCCACATGGTACGTATACAGTCATGTTTCCTGTAGAATACGTGTAACTGGGCAATAGCCACAGAAGATGTGCAGACATTACGTATATTCCTACACTTGAGTTCTTAAAGTCCACCATTTCTAAAGAGGCTATTTTTAAAATAAGATTGTTATTTAGTAGTTGGAGCACATTTTCTCATAATCAATGTTTTAAATGTTTGATCCTAGGGCAATCTACCAAGGAAAAAATCTATTTCAATCACAATGAAGTTGACTACAGTACTGAAAAGTATAACAAAATGACAAGCACTTCTGGTGCTTTTTAGCAGATGAAAACAGTAACAAACATCCCCCAATGTCGGCCTTCCATAATGCCTTAAAAAAGGCTTCAGTGGCCAGGCGCGGTGGCTCATACCTGTAATCCTAGCACTCTGGGAGGCCGAGGCGGGTGGATCGCTCAAAGTCAGGAGTTCGAAACCGGTCTGAGCAAGAGCGAGACCCCGTCTCTACTAATAATAGAAAGAAATTAATTGGCCAACTAAAATATATAGAAAAAATTAGCCGGGCATGCTGGCGCATGCCTGTAGTCCCAGCTACTCGGGAGACTGAGGCAGAAGGATTGCTTGAGCCCAGGAGTTTGAGGTTGCTGTGAGCTAAGCTGGCACCACGGCACTCACTCTAGCCCGGGGAACAGAGCCAGACTCTGTCTCAAAAAAAAGGCTTTAGAGGCTACAGTGAAGCTATCCTTGCAATAGCCATCCCTGGCTGGCACCTAGCTAGTACCTAAGAAGGATGATCTTACTCCTGATGTGTGACTTGAATAGCAACTAATGGATTCCTACTCTCCACCTATCACCTCTTGACTCTACTATTGATATTAAAATTTAAATATCTCCCCATCTCTTTTCTCACATCTAGGTGAGTTTTTCAAAACTGCTTCAAAAGGAGATTGACAGTGTAGAAATGGTCTACAAGGAAATGACTTAAAAAAATTCACTATCATTTAGAAGATTATTTTTAGGAGTAATCTGGAAATAATCAGAACACATTTCCACTATTATAATCCTGACCCCCACAGCCCAGGATTAGGATGTCCTAGAAAGAGGCTGTAAGTGATGGCAATTTATTAGATTAAGAAACAAGAGTACCTGATTATGGTGGAATTCTGACACAGATGGCATTGAGCAGAAGAGTTCAGAAAGTCATTTCTCTAGAAAGACACCTCCCAGGAAGAGCACCTCACACTTTCAGGAATCTAAGAGTGGAATGTGAGGAGAATACTACTTGGCCCCAAAAATATCATAAATAATAACAAAAATCTTATTAAAAAGCTAGATTATCTATTTTGTTAAATAGAACACCAAAAGACTGAGTTATCTGGAAAAAAATGAAACATCTATATCACTTGCATCTAAAAAAAAAGGCTTAACAAAATGAATAATAAATTAACGTTATTAAACAACATATGAAGGAGAGAGCAGAAAATCTGCCCTCAAAAAAAGATTTAATACTACCCTAGGATAATATAATCCTAGTTCAGAAATTATTCTTACAAAAAAATTTTCAAATACAATAGCCTACATAGTATCAAAACATAACAAGACATAAGATACTATGAGGAAAAAAACAGCAGATACAGTCCAATAAAGTCTCCTGGTACTGGAATTATTTTTTTAAAAAGCATAAAACATCTATACTTCCTATAGTCAGAGAGAAAAATGTCAAACTCAAAAATTTTAAGAGAGAACAAAATCCACAAAATACATCAAATTTGAAAAAGAACCAGGTAGAAATTTGACAAATGAAATACAATAAACAAAATTAAGAATTCAATAGTTTAACAACAGACCAAATGCATATGAAGTCAGGATCAGTGAACTGAAAGATGTCAGAAGAAATTATCCAGAAAAAAAAAACACAAAATGATAGGAAATATATAAAAATAGGTAAGAGACAAAGGAGACATAGTAAGGTCTTACACATAGTTCACTAGAATCACAGAAGATATGAAACGTACCAAAGCACTATGTACACAGACAATATGTAAAGAAGCAATATGTGAAGCCATAACAGCTAAGAATTTCCTATGACTGATGGAAAATATCAAGCTACAAACTTTAAAACACCAAAAAAAGGTCTAAGCAAGATATGAATGCATATGTGTATGTTATATGTACCTTCTTTCCACAACTTGAACATGATAGTGAAACCTCAAGAAAAAGACAATTTAAAGAGAAAACTGTGAAAACAGTCAGAGGTAAATAAATAAGTTCACTTCAATGGAATAACAGTCTGATGCCTGACATCTAAACAGCAACACGGAAAGCAAAAGACCATGAAAAAAATACCAATATGATGAAAAATAACTGACAACCTAAAATTCTATATTCAACAAAAATATCCTGAAGAATGAAAGAAATAAAGACATCCTCCAGAAAAAAATGACTAAAAAAACTAAGACATGCTACTAGCAAACACACACTAAAGGAAATTCAAATGGCGTTCTTCAAGCAGAATGAAAAATGATACCAAATGAAAGGTCAGAGATGCAAGAGGACCAAAGAGCAATAGAAGTGATTAAAATATAAATGAACAGTCATAAACGATGTTAGCTTTACAATAATAATAATATCTTTCTGGTACACAGCTACATAAGTCAAAACAATGATGAATCAAGTTAAAGTGCTCTGAAGTCTCTGAACTGTGTGGCTAAGGATATGATTTAAGAGTAGACATGATAAACCAAGGACATATGTTGTAATTTCTAGGTAACTTCTATAAAAAAAAAAGATTGCATAATTTCTATTCTAATAAAGGGAAATAGTGAAAATTAAAAACATTCTATTAACCCAAAAGAAACAAAACAGATGTTTTTCTTTTGATTTTTTCAATTTTTTGTTGTTTTCCTTTTTTTAATTGATAACAAAATACATGTACATATTTTCAGGATACATATGATCATCTGTTACATTCACATAATTGTAAAGATCAAATCAGGATAACTGGGATATCCATCACTTTAAATACTGAGAAAACAAGATTTTTAAGAAGAATATTAAAAAAAAAAAGACAAAAGTGACATAGGATAGCAGATCTAAACCCAAATACTGTATTTCATTGATTCTAAAACACATTCTTATCACATTTAGTAATTCTGAAATTTAGATTTATTTTACAATTGAAATATAATTTAATTGGCACCATATTTCTTTCTTGGTGATATACAAAAAATGGTGTATCTTATAATCAATGGCATCTGATTTGATTAAATATAGCATATCAATAATTAGAGTACATATAAAAATATATTAAATAATACAAGTATAAAAATATTTTCAAGCTATATTGAAAAATAAAACTTAAATATATGTTGTTTGGAAGCATATATTTTCAACATAAAAATACAGAAAAGTTCGAAGTAAAAAAATGGAAAAATATATGTCAACACTAAAAATGTGGGGGAGCTAAAGTAATATCCAATTATTGGTAGTCCTAGCTATTACACTGAGACAAGAAAAGGAAATAAAATCTATACTGACTAAAAGAGAAAAGAAAATTGTACAGAGATGAATGATCATCTACGTAGAAAATCCAAAAAAATTGAAAAATGTTCCTGGCACTAAAAAACGATTATAGCAAGGTTGAAGTATATAAGGTTAATGTATCACTACATTAAAGTCAATATGTTAAATTGCTTTCCTATATACCAACAATGAACAAGTGAAATCTGAAATGAAAAACACAATATCAATTACATTAGCACTCCAAAAAATGAAATACTTACGTATAAATCTAACAAAATATGTACAAGATCTGTATGAAGAAATTTTAAAACTCTGATGAAAGAATCAAAGAACTAAATAAATGGAGAGATATTCCATGTTCATGGATAGGTAGACTCAATATTGTCAAGATGTCAGTTCCCCAACCTGATCTATAGGTTAAATGCAATCCCAATCAAAATCCCAACAAATTATTTTATAGATATACACAAATTGATTCTAAAGTTTACATGAACAGGCAAAAGACTCAGAAGTCAACATAACATTGAAGGGGAAGAACAAAGTTGGAGGACTAACAACACTACCTGACTTCAAAACTTACTATAAAGCTACAGTAATCAAGACAGGGTGGCAATGGCAAAAGAAAAGGCAAGAAAATTAAAGAAAAAGAATAGAAAGCCAGAAAGAGACCCATACAAGTATAGCCAACTCATCTCTGACAAAGGAGAAAAGGCAATGCAATGGAGAAAAGGCAGTCTCTTCAACAAATGGTACCAGAACAACTACGTATCCACATGTAAAAAAATGAATCTAGACATAGACCTTAAACTCTTCACAATAATTAACTCAAAATGGATCACAGACCTAAGTGTAAAATGCAAACCTGTAAGACTCCTGGAAGACACCACAGAAGAAAACCTAGATCACCTTGGATATGGCAATGACTTTTTTTGTTTGTTTGTTTTATTTCTTTTTATTTCAGCATATTATGGGGGTACAAATGGTAAGGTTACGTACATTGTCCTTGCCCCCCCCTGCAGTCAGAGCCTCAAGCCTGACCATCCCTCAGACGGTGCACATAGCACTCATTATGTTTGTATATACCCATCCCCACCTCCCCCCTCCCGTCTGCCCGACACCCGATAAATGTTGTTCCTATGTGTCCACTTAGGTGTTGATCAGCTAATAACAATTTGCTGGTGAGTACATGTGGTGCCCGTCCATTCATTCTTGGGATACTTCACTTAGTAGAATGGGTTCCAGCTCCATCCAGGAAAACACAAGAGGTGCTATATCACCGTTGCTTCTTCACCGGAGCTGAATAGTACTCCACGGTATACATATACATTTTATTAATCCACTCGTGTATTGATGGGCACTTGGGTTGTTTCCACAACTTTGCAATTGTGAATTGTGCTGCTATAAACATTCAAGTGCAACTGGCCCTTTTATACAGTGTCTTTTGTTCTTTTGGGTAGATGCCCAGTAGTGGGATTGCTGGATCAAATGGCAGATCTACTTGTATCGCTTTAAGGTATCTCCATATTGCTTTCCACAGAGGTTGCACTAGTTTGCAGTCCCACCAGCAGTGTAGGAGTGTTCCTATCTCTCTGCATCCATGCCAACATTTATTGTTTTGTGATTTTTTAATAAAGGCCATTCTCACTGGAGATAAACGACATTTCAGTTTTGATTTTGCAGTTTTTTGTTTTTTGTTTTTTTTTTTTGAGACAGAGTCTCACTCTGTTGCCCGGGCTGTAGAGTGCCATGGCATCAGCCTAGCTCACAGAAACCTCAAACTCCTGGGCTCAAGCAATCCTTCTGCCTCAGCCTCCCGAGTAGCTGGGACTACAGGCATGCGCCACCATGACCGGCTAATTTTTTTTTTACATATATTTTTAGTTGTCCAATTAATTTCTTTCTATTTATAGTAGAGACGGGGTCTCGCTCTTGCTCAGGCTGGTCTTGAACTCCTGACCTTGAGCTATCCACACTCCTCGGCCTCCCAGAGTGCTAGGATTACAGGCGTTAGCCACTTCGCCCAGCCTGATTTTGCAGTTTTGATTTGCATTTCCCTGATGATTAGAGATGTTGAGCATTTTTTCATACGTTTGTTGGCCATTCTTCTGTCTTCTTTTGTAAAGTTTCTGTTCATGTCCTTTGCCCACTTTTTGATAGGGTTGTTTGATTTTTTTCTTGCTGATTTTCCTGAGTTCTAAATAGATTCTAGTTATCAGCCCTTTATCAGATGTGTAGCATGTGAAAATTTTCTCCCATTCTGTAGGTTGTCTGTTTGCTCTCGTGACAGTTTCTTTGGCTGTGCAGAAGCTTTTTAGTTTGATCAGGTCCCA
>CAUYRT010006565.1:0-27145 GCA_963574885.1 Lepilemur ruficaudatus
ACTAAAAATATATAGAAAAAATTAGCCAGGCATGGTGGCGCATGCCTGTAGTCCCAGCTACTTGGGAGGCTGAGGCAGAAGGATCACTTGAGCCCAGGAGTTTGAGGTTGCTGTGAGCTAGACTGATGCCACAGCACTATAGCCCGGACAACAGAGTGAGACTCTGTCTCAAAAAAAAAAAAAAATTAGAATGAAAACTCTAAGATCTGTTTCTGTTGGTGTGTTCATGTATGTCTATGTATGTATGTATATACGTACATACATATGAGGGCTGTCCAGAAAGCATCCAGCCATTGTTAATATAATGAGAACATATTACATGGCTGGATAGTTTCTGGACAGTCCTTGTATGTATAATATTTTTTAACCTATGAATGATATTGCCAAGATTAATTTTTAATAGAGCTTTATTTAATTAGCTTAAAGAAAAGTATTTATAGAAATTAAATATTTATAAAACTCTTAGAAAAACAGAAACCAACCCTAACATTTTTCAAGTTTGCCTGATGTGAGTAATCTTTGGTCAGTGAAAGCTGGTTTAATCTGGTAGTTTAATTAAAACAGGCATTCTTCAGAGTTGTCAGCATTAACTATAATGCATATACACAGCATTTATTCTACCTTGGTTTCTGGTCAAACATGTTTACGTTGTCTCAACTGGATGTTTAAGATTTATTATAAAACTATGAGTTCATCCTAAGAACAAATGAGAGGCTATCCTAAAGGGGAGAATTTTTCTTTAAAGAAATAATAATTAGAGGCCATTAGGTTGAGGTGGCTACAGTGCCTTTGTAACTGCAGGACCACCTCAAACTGGCCTTGCTCTTTTGACAATGGAATGTCAAGTCATGGTATGGGCATGTCAGAGCCAACGACATGCCAAGTCGTGTTGCCTGGGCATGTGTAACAGTAAAAGGTTTGGCCTCTAATGATGCCCAGAACCAAGGTTTCCTCCCCATAGAACAAAAAAGACCAGAACATGACTGGAACTTGAACTCTGGAACCCTTTCAGAAGTGAGGGGTCTGTTGGCCGGGAAAATCTTGTGCTAAAAAGTCTGCCTCAACATTCCTTACTGTAAATGGTAAAATTTTAAGCCCTCCAATCAGACCCTGCCAAGCCAAATTCCTAATACTATCCCTTGTTAAAACTCGTCCCAGACCCCAACTTGAGGAGACAGATTTGAGCTGTGCCTCCTATTTCCTTCATGGTCACCCTCACAATAAAGCTTGCCTTTTCTTAAAAGCAGGTGTCATGGTATTGGCTTCTGTGCAAGGTGGGCAGTGACCTCATCACTCTATAACACCATGAGTTCCGATGTAAGCAAACTAGAACCCAACTCAGTATAAATGGTCACATTCTAGGATTATATGAAATCACCAGCAAATCTCTAACTTGGGGCTTTCCCAAATAATGCAACTGTACCACTTTAACCAATCAAATATTTTCTTTGCTTTGGTTTCATGTTCACCTTATACAGCATTCCTCGTGCCTCTTTGTTGGAGCCCATTACCACTTGAAGTCTGGGGCTACCTGATTCATAAATTGTTGAATGCTCAAGTAAGCGCTTTAATATTTTAATGTGCTACAGTTTATCTTTTAACAGTCAAAACTGTAAACCATTCAAATGTACTTGAATAAGAGAAGAGATAAATTCCATGGAATAGTCATACAATGGGATCCTAGTCTGCAAAAAATAATCAATAGACACACACAACATGCACATGTCTTCTAAGATTGCATTTAACAAAAGGAACTGGATGTTAAAAAGTACACACTGTGTGTGTACACCTCATGTGTTCATATGCTTCAAAGACAAATACATAGATATAGTCAAAAGACAAGATTATAACACACTGAGCAATGTCTCATGCTATAATATAGAATGGGTATTCCAATGAGCTAAAAAGTGGAGGTTGGGTTTTAGGCAGAAATTGGCTTTAAAAAGAGAAGAAACAAAGAAAACACAGATTGGTCATTTCAAAGTTTCTTTCCTTATAAGATTAAAACAGAGGGTACTTCTTCTTCATGCTCTCTGAGGTAAACTGGGCCCCTTCTGATTGGTTGCTATGAATTTCCATTTGTTTGTTTGTTTGCTTGTTTGTTTAAACTGGACCATTTCAATTTGATGAGTGTCTTCATTCTGAGTTAGTCTGGTCTGTTGGGGCCTAGTGTAGGAATCTAGTCCATAACGATGGCCTATCATAAATTTCATTAAACAGTATACACACATACACATACATATGCATGTTTCAAGAACAAGCAAATTAGTTTATGATTGAAATAAGAATGATATATTTTTTTGATAGGGGTGAAGGATTATCTGGAATGAGGCAAAAGAGAATTTTCTGGGGTGATGGATAGATTCTATACCTTTATTAGATTGATAGTTAATGAGTATATATGTTTTTCAAAAGTTAATGAATTACATACTTAAGATCTGTACATTTTAATTAAAATTTTTATATAAAAAATTACAGTGCTAAGAGCTTACTTGCTTTGTTAACATAATATAACCCAACAATAAATGTCTCTTTTTTCTGAAAGTGTACAATAAGACATTCAAAACATGTGAGTTATATGGAAAATATATGAAAAACTTATAGGCTAAAAAAAATACAATAACCCCATTAAAAAGTGAGAAAAATACATGAACAGAAGTTTTTCAAAAGAAGGTACACAAACGGCCAACAAACATATGAAAAAATGCTCAACATCACTAATCATCAGGGAATTGCAAATTAAAACCACAATGAGATATCACCCCTGTTATAAATGGTTTTTATTAAAAAGCCCCATCACAAAAAATAGATGCTGGTGTGGATGCAGAGAGAAAGGAATGCTTATACACTGTTGGTGGAACTGCAAATTAGTACAACCTCTATGGAAAAACAATATGGAGATTTCTCAAAGAATTAAAAGTAGACCTATTATTCTATCTAGTAATCCCACTGCTGGGTAACTACCCAAAGGAAAATAAGTCATTTTATCAAAAAGACACCTGCACTCAAATTTTTATTGCAGCACAATTTGCAATTGCAAACATGTGGAATCAACCCAAGTGCCCTTCAATTCATGAATGGATTAACAAAATGTGCTGTATGTATACCATGGAGTACTTACTATTCAGCCATAAAAAAGGATGAATTAATGCTTTCTGCAGCAATTTAGATGGAACTGGAGACCATTATTCCTAAGTGAAGTATCTAAAGAATGGAAAAACAAACACCACATGAACTCTCAAATAAATTGGAACTAACGGATGAGCACACATGTGCACAGAGGGAGGTAAAAGTCATTAGAAATCAAGCAGGGGGAGGGGCAAAAAACTACTTAATGGCTACAACAAACACTATTTGGGGGATAGGTACACTTACAGCCCTGAGACAAGCAGTGCAAAAGCTATCCATGTACAAAAACATTTGTATATGCTTAATATTTTGAAATGAGTGAATGCAAAGAGGCTTGGCCCTGGGGCAAGGTAATTTACTTTTCTATGGGTTAGTTCACTCATTTGTAAAATGGGGATATTAATTAATAGTAATTGCCTTATAGTCTTATAAATATTTAATTAGTATTATGAAACTCTTTAAAGACTCTGGCACGTAGTAAGTGCTCAGTAAATATTAGCCATCATCATCATCATTATTATAAAATGAAGAAAATATATGAAAAAACTTATGGGGTTAAAAAAAAGTACCACTTCTCTTTCTACTGCCAATCACACTTTCATTGCATTTTGCAGTATTTAAACTTTGATATACATATAGATAAATAAAGATAGGTATGTATATATATAAATTCACAAATAGACAAATATATTTTTTTTTAATGAATTAAGAAACATTGCTGATCTTGGTTTGCCTAATTTGATCTGCAGAGTCTTGAAGAGATAGTTAGATGCTATTCAATGAAATATATATTAAAATTACTTGGAAAAAAATATGAAAGTTTATGAAATTTATAAATATTACATAAGGAGGTATTTAGCCACAATTTAAGTGTATAAACATGTACTATTTATCAAATTAAATAACACATAATTATGAAGGACTGATAAAACAATCCACATTTTTCACTAAACAAATAATAAAAGCCCTTTACAAAATATGTTTAAGGAAATGTTTTCTGTTTTTCTCTATTATGAGTTCTAACTCTTCTGTTAGTTTTGATTGATCTGCATATGTAAGCCCATCTAGTACATTTTATGAATACGGCTGAGTTCATTTGCATTATATTTGGACCAATTTGAAAACAATGTTATTTTCCTTGGTTGGCAAGTGGTTATTTTTTAGTCTAAAATGCCATGATTTTATTACAGTATTGTTTATAAAAGTTACACTCTGGAATTCTTTGAAATGTGCTGGCTGACTTTGTGCTTAATGATGGACAGGGGCTCCTTTGTGACCCTAACTCTGATGCAAATGAATGTTGCTCTCCTAGACTACATTCCTCTACAGTTAGGGTAGGGGGAAAGGAACTTTCAAATAAGTCTTGCACTTAATGATAAAAGAAAGTAAGCACCACAAAACCAGTGCCTACCTCCAAAGTGAGGTATCACAAGAATGGAAGAATAGGCACCACATGTACTCGGCATCAAATTGGCACTGACTGATCAACACTAAGGGGGTCACACAACAGTAATATTCTTTGGGGGCAGGGAGGTTGAAGGTGGGTAAACTTACAACTAATGGACACAGTGAGTATTGTGGGGGGGGAAGGGCAAGTCTAAAATCATGGTTGGGATGTGGCAACGTGATAACATGTAACCAAAATGTTTGTACTCGCATAATTTCCTGAAAAAAAGAAAAAAACAGAATTTTCAGATTAAAGATGGTGGACGAGAAAAGCCGCCAGCCAGAGTGTCTCCGCAAAAAAGACAGATTTTAGAAGAAAGTGGAAGAAATAAGCAAGCAGACAAGCATACATCAGACGAGGGTCAGAAGGAGGGATACCTGAGACCACGAGAGACTCCACGGGAGGAGGTTGTGGAGGAGAACTGAAAGGATAAAGCCCACGAGAAGCTTGGAGACCGGTGACAAGGGTAGGTGGAGCGGCTAACTTTCCCTTCCCTTGCATCTCGGACTGCTAGTGGGCTCCTGGGCGGTTGGAGAGACCTGCTAACACCAGCCCAGAGATGGCTGCTGCCGGTGAGCAGTGAGTCTCTTGTGGCCACGACACCAGGCTCCCAGCTCCCCCTGACACCTCCCAGCCCACAGACTCAAGCCGATCGGCAGACGCCATATTGCCTCCTTCTCCCCTCCCCCTTCCCTACCCGCGGCTGCCGAGAGAGATAATTTAGCCACCACCCCGAGGCATCTCAAGGGAACGGAACCTTCCCATTTGGGGCACTACAGCAGACTGAGGGGTACTCAGACTGTGAGCTCCCTATCTGCCAGCCCTCCCAGGAGCTGCTGGCCTAGTGTTTCCCTTTTTTTTTTTTTTTCAGCAAACAGAGAAGGGCTGATTGGAAAAAGATGGTTGACAAAGCAACCTTTTATTAAAAATGAATAGGTCTGCTTGTAAATGATGTGGCCAAGACAAATAACACAATTTGGAGACAATTACTTTAGCACATCACACCCTGAATAAAGAATATGTATTGATTTCTAAATCAATTTAGTTATTTCCACTTTCAGTCGAAATGGAGTAACAGGTACCAGAATCACCCTCCCATCTGAAACAACAACAACAAATAGCCAAACTATAGGAAACAACAAGTTTTAAGACACAGAACACCAGATAACAAAGGACAGTAATCCCTGGGTAAGGGTAAACAAATGAGATGAGTCCTTTGCCCAACCCAACTTGCTGTCTTGAGAGCATTGGCAGCCTATTGAACAGGGAGGAAGAACCCAGGCAGACCCCAGAGATTCCCTGAGTTGAGTTAATACATCTGGTTCTCCAGAAGACTAAGGCAATTTACTCCACAGAGGAAGAGTACTAGAAAAGAGAGAGCTTCAGAGAGAAAGAACTCTGACATCTGGACAGGGCTCATTGAGTGTTCACCTGAGTATCGACTACCCAAGGCTGAGGAAAAAACTACCCACAAGAATGGGAGGTGACAAGGGTCAGCTAGTAGGTACCTGTTGCCATCAGCCAGACAGGAAAAGCAGGCTAATATAAAAGTCACGAGAGTCCCTGAAAGAGACAGATAGAGGGGCAGAAAAATATTTGCAAAAATAATGTCTGAAAAATTTTCAAATTTGATGAGAATAAATTTAAACCCTGCAGATGTATTTGCTCTGTGCCCAAATGATAATGTGAACATACATCAGGAGCTAAGAATATCTGTCTTACAAAATATAATAGATCCAAGGAGCTCAATGCATCCCAAATACAAGAAACACAAAGAAAACTATATCAAGGGATATCATAATAAGATTGTTGAAACCAGTGATAAAGAGAAAATCTTAAGCCAGAGAAAAAGAAACCTTAAGAAATGGGAAGATTCCTTGAAAGACACAGACAACCAAAGCTCACTTAAGAAAAAATAGGTAACTTGAAGAGCATTATGTCTGTGAAAAAAATTAATTTGGTAGTTAAAAATCTTCTCATAAAGAACACTACAAACCCAGATGGCTTCACTGGTGAATTCTACCTCCAGTCTCCACAAGCTCTTCTAGAAAATTGGAAAGGAGGAAATATGCCCAATGCATTTTACTCCAATACCAAACTCCTCAATACCCAAACCAGACAAAATCATGAGAAAGGAAAACTACAAATCAATATCCTTCATCAACATAAATGTCGAATTGGAAACAAAATTTTACAAACTGAATCCAGTAATATATGCAAAGATTATTACAACATAACCAAGTGATGGTATGAACCCAGGAAGGCAAGGGTAGTCTTATCATTTAAAAATTAATCAATGTAATTCATCATAATAACAAACTAAAATGAAAAATCATATAGTCAACTCAATGGAAGCAGAAAATACATTTAAGGAAATCCAACACATATTCTTGAAAAAAACTCTCAGAAAACTAGAAACTTTCTCAATCTGATAATGGACATCTATGAAAAGCCTACAGCTAGTATCATATTTAATGATGAAAGAATGAATGCTTTCTGCTTAAGATCAGGAACAAGAAAAATGTGTCCAATCTTGTCACTACTGTTCAACATTACACTGGGAGTTCTAGCCAGTGCAATAAGGCAAGGCGACTAGATTAGAAAGGAAAAATAACATGATGATCTTATAGAAAATCCAGTGGAAATCCATAAAAATCTATTACAAATAATAAACAATTTTAGCAAATTGTAAGATTCAAGATCAATATATATAAATCAATTTTATTTCCATATACTGGCAAAAATAACTGGGAATTGAAATTAAAAACAATAGCATAAAATATGAATTATTTAGGAATTAATCTGAAAAGAGATGTGAAAAACTTACAGATTGAAAATTAAAAAACAATGCTGAAAGAAATTGAAGAAATAAACAGATGGAGAGAGAATGTTCATGGATTGAATGACACCATTTTTAAAAATTAATTTTTCTCCAAATTCATCTATATATTCAATGCAATTCCAATCAAAATCCCAAATTCTTTGTAAATATTGACAAATTGATTCTAAAATTTATATGGAAATGAAATGAATCTAGACTCAATAAAGCTCTGAAAAAGAAGACAAATGTGGAACTAAGATTACCTGATTTTAAGAATTTTATAAAAATTTTTATAAAGTCACAATAATCAAGACGGTGAAGGACTGGCACAAAGAAAGACAAATAGATCAACGGAACAGAAGAGAGAGCCCATAAATAGACTCATACCTATATGAACAACTGATATTCAACAGAGAAAAAGAGAAAATTCAGTAGAGAAAGGCTAGTCTTTCTAACAAACAGTAAAGGAACAATTAGATATACACAGGCAAAAAAGAAAAAAAGATCTTGAGTCCAATCCATACCACATACCATACACAAACACTAATTCACAATAAATTGTAGACCTAAGCATAAAACCTAAACTAAAAAGTAAATTATTAAAGAAAATAAAGCTTACAATCTTTTATTTAGGCAAAGATTTTTTATATATGACACCAAAAGCATAATCTATAAAAGAACAAATTGATAACTAGACTTCATAAAAGTCAAATATTTCTGCTCTTTGAAAGATAGTGTTACAAGAATGAAAAGATAAGTCACACAGTTGGAGAAAATATTTGTAAATCATACATCTAAAAAATGGATTTGTATCCAGTTATATATGTAAGTAAGGAACTCTCAAAATTTGAAAATAAGAAAACACACCATCTTCCCAAAATTGGCAGATTTAAACACTTTACCAAATAAAAAATTTGCACGGCAAATAAGCACTAGGAAAGATGCTTCATATCATTAGTCATTAGAAAAATGCAAATTAAAACCATACTGAAATACCTCTACCCACATATTAGAATGGCTAACATTAAAAAGATCATATCATATCAAGTGTTGGTACGGATGCAGAGTAACTAGAAGTGCCAAACACTGCTGGTGGGGCTGTAAACTCATATAACTGCTTTGTAAAACAGTTTGTCAGTTTCTTAAAAAGTTAAAAAAAAAAAAAAACACCTGCCATATAATCCAGCTTTACCACTGCCTGGTATTATTTTTGTACAAGAAATGAAAGCATATGTCTATACACAAAGACTTACATGAATGTACATAGCCTTTATGGGATAAAATAATATCCCATTTCAGTTTATGGGATGAATTTTATCCTATATGGGATAAAATAATACCCCATAAACAGAAAACAGAGTTGTTTCCATCAATAAGTGAATGCTGCAGCAAGAAACAGCCTCCAAATACCAGTAGCTTAGGGACAACAAGCGTTTATTTTTTGCTTACATGATATTCAGCTCTTTACTCCAGACTCTGGCTGAATGACCTAGACGATTGCCTTGCAGAACCACTCAATGGCTCTTAAATATTTTTGCTCAGAAATGGAGCACATTGCTTCCGTTACATTTCATTGCTCAAAGCAAGACACGTGTTCAAGACTCACAGCGATGGGGTAGGGAGGGTATTCTTTCTGAAGGAAGGCCAGGTAGAGAGGAGCAGCAAATATTTTGACAGTAATACAACCTACCACAGTACTAGAGTCTTCCCTTGTGTGGTTCAAGACATTTTTATATTGTCTTCCACCTGGCATTTTTCTATCTTACCCCAGAAATGACTGGATCACTGTGAACAGACCATCAGATTTGTCAACAAGGAGGAAGGGCTCTACGTTAAATAAATGAAAGGTCTAACCCAATAGAACCACTGGGGCCCCAGAACTTCCTAGAGAATCCAAATTTGCAAGAAGAATACAGCTGCTCTTTAGATGTAGATATAGAAGGCTGCAAGTTGAAAATGATCTGATTAAAACGTTCCTTTTCACATCAATACTTGGGAACAGTAAGAACTTTTGAGAGCCATCCCTGGTACTATGGTTGGCTGCGATGCATCTGCACTCTGGCCGACCTTAGGCCACCAGGACCCTGCCAAGTCCTGTGCTGCGTCCGTGGCTTGGGCCCACCTGATTCCTGCAGGCAGTTATGATTTTCATCACCTGTTTGACCCAAACCAGAACTTGTTACAATATAAACATTTTGAAAAATCTACTAAATCATAGATGCCTTTCAGACTCCAAGCATTTAGTGGAGGGAAAGGGGAAAAAAAAAGAAAAGGTGTGTAGCCAAGTTATGCATTTTACAAAATGAGCAGTTATATAAAAGACATTTTCTTTTACTATGACTGCGTATTTCTCAGGGTAATTCAGCTGAAATATTTTAGTTATGTAATACTCACCTTTAATGAAAATAATAATATTCAGCTCTCGGAGTTTTTTTCTGAGTTCTCTTAGTACTTTGTTAATTCCACTGCTAAAGCCATAACCAATATTCTGCCATGCTATAGACAAGTCTGGTGTACAGATGTTTACACGTATGCTACTTACAGGTCTGCATTCACCCTCAACCCCCTCTTACCTCCTCACAATTGACTATGGTATCCTCTTGGGAGCAGGATCCATAGTCTACTCCTCTGTGCTCCCAGCCCCTACCAGAGTTGCACATACTTTTAAGGTATTCAATAAACGTACTAGGTATAAATTATTTGATGTCATAAACACTGCTTATCAGTACCACATAAAATGAGGTATTTTATTTAGGAAAATGTTTCCTAATCTCCATTTGTCTTCTCAACATGCCACTGCTGAGATTAAACAGGCCTGTTAACCTTTGCCATGTTATATTTTTCATAATAAAAGCTATCAATTAAATGGTGATCTCTACTTCAACACTGCCAAGGATAAAGTCATTAAATCTAGAAAATTTACATAAATTCACTGAATTCCTCTATCTAGAGTTTTACTGTATTTAAAACCAAAAAAAAAATTAGTCACTAAATGAAGTTCAATAATTTTCGATACTATATTATGATAAGGAGACACAAAAATTCTAAAAATACCCATTACAGAAAAATCACAGAAAAATTACAGAAAAATTTTCAATTACAGAAAAATTAAGTTTTAAATGATCTAAGTGGGTCCAGAAATGCAAATCCTAACCATTGCTGAAGTGAATTAAAGCTTGTTTAGAGAAAGTTCCATTAGTCAAAAAAGGTAAGGTAGATTATTCTAAGCACTTCGGGTCATTTCAAGCATAAGCCTTTAAGCAAGAGGAAGTCTTGGGTGTATTCAGAGGTCTGATGCATCCACATTAGTTATTTTATCTTAGTTGGGTTTCCTAGAATCAGAGGCTGAGATGGAGATGCTTGGGCTTGTGATTTATTGAGGGAGGGCACTTAGGAGAAACCTGAAAAGGAGTGAGAGAAGCAGCGTAGGGCAAGGGAGGAAGCTAGCAAAGATTTGGAATTGAGATCAGCCTGATCCCTGGGGAGCTCTGGAGCTAAAGTCCCACCTAAAGGCAAGGAAGCTGCACATTTACACCCTATGTAAGTCAGTCAGTGCCTGTTTGTGCCACCCCTGGGAGAAATGTGACATAACCTACCAGGCATCTCAAGGATGAATCATTGGCAGCCAACACACATAGCAGCTGAGGGCTGGGTGCACCAGCCTAGTAAAAGGGATATGGGTGGGGCACCCACACATCTGCTATTGAAAATACTCCACCTTCTTCAGGAAGACCTCTGAAGCGGGATATGTTATGAATAATTTCATCAAAGCATCTCTTTTATCTAAACAGACCTAGAGTAGCTGCAGAAGTTCTCTGAGGAACTGAAGAACAAATCGGACCTGGAAACTTCACACATTTCCTTCCTCTCTGACTCAAGCCAATTAAGAAAGACCTGGTGTCTCTCCTGTTGTTGAAGAGGCCCAGCCATTCCAGGACAGTACAGGACAACTAATTCCACATTGAAAAAATAGTTTTTGAAGCCCTTTCTCTACCCAGGCAATCACCACAGATGATTATTGCAAAGTAATGCAGGTCTCCAGGATGAAGCCCAGTATAAGAGAATTTGGTGTCATTTCTATGTCCCCAAGAAGCACTTGTTATAAGTATTGCTGGGATATCATCACTCCATACTTGCAGAAAGCCAGCCAACCAAACGTGGCCAAACCAGTACCCAAAGGAAAAAATATATATATTGTGCATCACCTATCTGCAAATTCTAGGATTTATTTATAGAACTCCTCCAACATGTTTTGCAGAAGTATTTTACTCAACTGTAAAAAAATTTGAACAGAGAAAAAATAACCTGGGAATAGCAAGGTCTCCATCTTCTGATTCTGTCTTGTAACTAAATAAACCTTTGAATTCACACACGTAGACATCCATACACACATATGTACACACAAATTCACATGGCTCATACTTTGTAATGAGACAAAGAGGGAAATACAATGAATGGTTTGTGAACATAAGGCAGTTGAAATATTCACATTTCCTTTCCACAGTGGAGTTCTGAGGGGCTAGAGCCTAATGAAATTGCAAGCCTATACCACCTGCATCCAGTCTTGATTAGCATTCAATAACATATTTCTTTTACTCACATTAGATATAACAAAAGTGCTTAGAATCTACTCTGATAGAGAATGCCAATAGACAAACATAGTTTATCTTTTACATTCCTGCAGGAGTGTCAGCAACTCTTAAGATTTTATAATAAATGCAATTGAGAGAAAAAATTTTAAATGCATTTAATACATGGCTGATATTTCATCTTTCTGGATATCAGAAAGATAACTTGAAAGCGGAAAGTGGGAAAAGTAACTGTGGTATTTGACAAATTTATATACCTGAATGGGTTAGAATAAAAGATGTATGAGAAACTCCATTGATTGGAGTTTGCCTTTGTGTCTGTTTTATCTGTCTTACATAGATTAAGAGTTTTTTTTTTTTTTTACTTAGTGGCCCAGGACAGCCTGATTAGCTTATCATGCTTCATCGTGTGGTGGCTAAATTACATAGTTAAAATATTAATGCTTGGATTTTGCCACCGTTATAGCATTGAGTTTCATTCGTTTATCCATCAAATACCGAGCACTGATATGCCAGGCATTGCTTTAGGTTCTGGCCATAACACAGTGAACAAAACAAGGATCCTGCTTTTATAGAGTGTACATTATAGTAGTTCGTTCAGAACAGGTTAGGACATTATCTTAGTCCATTTTCTGTAGCTTATAACAGAATATCTGCAACTAGGTAATTTATAAACAAAATGAATTTATTTCTTATAGTTATGGAGGCTGAGAAGTCCAAGGTCAAAGGGGCGCATCTAGTAAGAGAATCACATGACAAGGGGGCTGAGCATGTTAAGGTGCTCAGGTCCCTATTCCCCTTCTGACAGAGCCACCAGTCTTACTCCTGTGATAACCCATTAATGAATTAATCCATTCATGAGGGCAGAGCCTTCGTGATCCAATCACCTCGTAAAAGCCCCACCTTTCAATATTGCCACATTGGGGATTAATTTTCAAGGTGAGTTTTGGAGAGGACAAACATTCAAACCATAGCAGACATATTGTTTAATTTCATAATGAACTTTCTGTGCTCCTAGAAAACCATTCAGGACCCTTAAGTAACGCCTATATAGACTTTCTCAGGCTATTCCCTTTTTTTCATTCCCATGGAAAACAGAAGTTTCACTTTTATTATTCATCAGATGAAAAGTCCTTCTGAATATCCCACTATTGGAAAACTTCAGGACTGAAAGCCTGTAGTTCCTTTAATATTTCAGATAGAAGGTCATTGATAGGACTATAATGAGCATAATCTGATTGCCTTTCAAGTGCTCTTGGCACTGAATTTGATCAGCCAATTAACTGTAATCCCAGTCTGTTACCATTTGCTTGGAAGAGAAAGGTACACCTACCAAGAACACTTTCAGTTTATCCTATTAAAGTGAGTAATAAATTAGTTTATTTGCTTATTACACAGCAGCTGATGGACTAATGGGTCACATAAAAGGTTTTGAGTATGAGGAAATGAGTTAGAGAAGAGGGATTTGTATAGATCACAGTCATAATTTGAATCTGAACAATCAAAATCTTACATTTGGTACCTGTTCCACAGTGAGTGGGTTCACACTGATGTTTCTTAAATCAAGTCATACGTCCTCATTTAAAAAGCCATCTGCATCAAAAAATATTTTACAATGTCATTTTAATCTACCTGGTACACATGTGGAAACAGTGCTTATAATAGCCACTTCTAAGAAATAAATAACAGTACGTGGAAACTTCTTATAAAAGTTGACACCTAATTGGATTTCCAGTGGAAACAATGATTGTTTTGGTCTTACCCACTTCATTGCTTCCTATCTGGTTTTTAATCTCAAAACAACACAGTGAGTTGCTGCCAGTTACAAAACTATTATTGCTCAATATAAAACAAAATAACAATACACTACCTAAGTCACCTAAAGGTGACTAAAGTGGTAACTCAGGCAGATAATTGGGAATTCAAGAATGCTCTTAATTATGTTCTTAACAAAGGAACTGAAATAGCAACAACAAAAATCAAAATGAAACCTCTCCATTATTGATGATGAACCTGATAGCAGATCAAAGTGTGTAAAAAACAAAAGAATTTTCAACCAGCTAAAATGCAATGGCCAATAGAATGCTTTGGCCATGCCCAATAGAATGCTTTGTTTAGTTAAAAATATCCTAGAAGTTTACAACAATAGGTGATCATTTCAAGCCTGTGAAAACTCTGAAAGTGCAGGTTTAAGGGGCAGTTATGGAATTAGGTAGAACAGAAAACAAATGCCAGCAACAATGGCATTTCCATTGGCCTGGAAATGCTTCAGGCATTTTATTTTCAGCAGACACTGAAATTAATTTTTCTAACTCCACCCAGTTTATTTTACCACTTCACACTTATAAACATTGAGCCTTTGACATTTGCATTCAATTCAGTAAAGTTTAATTTTATATTTTCTTTCCTCATAACAATATAACATTATTTTTTTGGCTTTAACAACAACCTCCTAAAATAGCTTCTTTACAGAAAATCTCCATATACTTACACAACACTGAGACATTATTTTATTTGCCATTTTCTTTCCCTCTTGCAAATGCAAATGCAAATAAATCAATAATAAATTAACATAGGGCTAAATTATCCTACTAATCCTATTTTAAATACATTTACAAACAAAAAAATTTAAACAAACTTTTCTAACACTAATTTTAGAAACCCTTCCAAACCATTTAACATAGTCTAGGGTTTATGGCATAGAATCAATTTTCAGAAGACTTTCCAACTCTCGCTCTTGATTTTGTAAGCTGGGAAAAAAAAAATCCTGCTAAAGTTATGAAGTCAGACATTTCCTAAAACTACTTTGGTTTGCTGTAGTGTGTCGAGCATGGCCACCGAGAAAGGGATTTATGTCTCCTCCCCTCGATTCTGGGTGGGCCCTGAGAGTGCTTGACCAGTAGAATGCAGAGGAAGAGATTCTCCGCTAGTTTATAGGCCCAGGCTTTAGGAGATTGACAGCCTCCATTTCAGGGCTCCCAGAACACTCTAAGCTACTGGACGTTCAACTAGCCTGGGGTCACCATGTTGGAAAAGTCATCTGAGAGACCCTCCCTAGAGAGATCTGAGGCTACAGGACAAAGGACAGAGGTGCTTGACCAGCCCCAGCTCTCCCAGTCCCTGGCTCAGTATGGAACAGACGTTGTGGAGCTGAGGCTAGTGTTCTCCATCATGCTCTGTCCAGAGTCATGGCAATAACAATAATGAAGTGGTTGTTTTAAACCTCTTATAATAAGTTTAGAAGAAGTTTATCATGTGCAATAGATAACTGAATCCCTCCATCCTGGTTTCTGGACTTCTCCCAGATAGGTCATGTATACTCCCTGCATTTCGGTGTATCCCTCCCACATCTAGGGAGGGTTTCAGTAACACCTCTGTGGTAGACCCAGAATCTGTGAGTTTGGAGTAAAGCCCAAGCAATGGGCTTAATGCTTTCCCTATGCGATTGACATATATATCACATTGGCCCATGTGGTTGCACACCAACATAGGAATCGATTGCGTTAGTGGAATGAGCTTTGGGCTCTGCCGTCAATTAGCTGTGCTCATTCAGGCCCAAATTCACCAAACGAGGCCCTCTAGTCTGATGTTCTGTGCCCATTCTGTCTAATGTTTTTCAGAACTTTCCTTAAAAAGGTCCAGCACATAAACAACTTCTATGTGACTAATGAATCCATATGATAGCATTATCATCACTAAACTCTGATTCTCAGTAAACCTCTGCCATGTATGGGGACCTTCTTACGTGCTAGAAATAAGAAGAAAGGTTTAAATATGTTACAGTTTGCCTTTACAGCCTACAGTTTGCAGCTTACAATTGTTTTGAAGACTTAAAAGTAATCATCATCACAAGAACAAAGGGAAATTAAAAAAAAAATAGTTCATTAAATAACCCATTTTTTGTTTGTTTTCCAGCTCCTATAAAAAACCCAATGGCGAGAAATGAGATTTGTGGAGGATTAACTGAGGAATGTACAAATAGGTACTCCTTTACTCCAAGTTCTATGTTTGGATATAAGCTAATAGGAACCTCCAGATTCAGACAGAACTTTGACAAAGTTCTGTTTGATAATTATGTGTTTTACTTTCTCTTTTTTAATTGAAGAAAACTTTAGAAGCAGCTAGGAGGCTTCTGTTCCCAAGTTGGCCGTAGGGCTGTAGGGAGCTTTGCTGACTGCATCAGTTCAGGGCCCACTGAAGGGGGTGTCTTGTAATGTAAGTCTATTATAATTAGATGTTGGTTTTCAGATTGTTCTTCCCTGGGAACCCCTGGGAAGCATCCTCCTTTCTAATTCCTCTCTCTTCATTTTGACTAGTAGAAAGCTTAGGGCCATGTAACAACTTGCTAAGAACATTTATTCATTTCAAACTATTTATAAAGTGACGCCTTGTACCCACATTCCAAACTGGGTGATAGAGCAGTAAGCAAACTCTCCTAGAGTTGGTATTTGAATTGGGGAAGACAGACAACACTTAAACATGTAAGAGAATAAGAAACTACTTGATTTTGTTAAATGAGCTGAAGAAAACAAACAGAGGTGACTAGAAAGCTAGTTCAGACAAGATGGTGACAGCATCTCCAAAAAATAGGACATCAAGGGAGACACACAATGAGGAAGAAGAAGCTACCAAAAGATTTGGGAAAGTGGTCCAACAGGGAAGAAAAATGGCCCCAAAGATATGAGCCAGCTTAGCTGTTAAATCTGTGCATTTGTGTTTTATTTTCCTTGCTCTTGGTTTTGTAATTTATTTTTAGGTTGCAACTCTCATTTTACGATGACTTTATTGTGTATTCTTTGTCTCGGCTGTCTTTGATCCATTATGAAATAAAGCAAGATGATGAAAAGAATTAAATGGTTTTAACAAGAGACTGTTCTTCACTTGCAATGTGATAGCATTCTGCAACATTTTTTACCTAGAAAATTTTAAATTATGTATGTGGCCAGAATTACATTTCTATGGAGCAGCATTGTTTTAGCCCAAACTCAAATCAAATGTCATAAAGTCACTCATAAATTTAAGGTATTAACTCAATTTTTAAATAAAATTTTTTCAGAGTTTTATTTTTTTTTTCAATTTTTAATTATGTATACATAATAGTTGTACATATTCACGGGGTACAAAATGTGAACTCAATATTTTTAATTAGAAGGACCCCAGAAAAGAATTCTTTGTTCAGGTATATATGATTTCAGGCAGAGAAGGTCTAATCAGAAAAATCATTTGGCTAACCTTTAGGAGGACCTTCTGGAACAATATAAGTCACTGCTAAAGTGTGTTCTATACATTGGCTTTTGAGAACCAACTTCATATAACTAATGTTAACTGTAACGGTTTCATTAAAAAAAACTGAAGCTGATATGTTATAGCCTGTGATTCATAGAGCTATGGAAATATATGTGTATTTATAAGGTATACGTCCACTTACAAGGTATATGTGAGTTCCACATTTAGTAAGAGTTAGGTCTGCCAAATTCATCAGAAACATTTATGGAGGGTCTTCTACGGATAGTAAATTGTACCACTTGTTCCTTAGGAGGACAAAATAGAAGACTGGGGTTTTGTCTCAATGTGCTTACCATAGAATCTCAAGTAATATCGGCCTGGTCAGTCAACGAAGGCTTTGGCCTGTGTCATTTCTTATGGTTTCCATACATAAAGAGAGAGACGTTAAAGGTGTCAGGTAAATAGAGAGCAAAATCTCTCCCACATTTTCCCCACTTCTCCAACCCTAAATAACTACCCTTAATTCAGTAGAGGGCATGGAGAAGAAGAGGTAAAAAAAAAACGAAGACCTGCCTGCCCTGATCGATTACATTAGCCAAACATCTCTTTGCCGTGTGACTTTCTCATTATGTTTTGAGCAAAAGTTTTCCAAACCCACTTTATTACACATTGTCCCACTTGGCAAGCAGTCTACGTTTCTACATTTTTCCCCCCAATCTATAAAATTGCATCCTTTGTAATTAAATTACCCTTTATTTTTCTGGAGTGAAAATGAGAACTGCAAGTATCATTTTCAAAAATGGAACACATTTTCCTATAATTGGGATTGTTTGGCACTCAATTTCAAAATTAAATAATTTTGAAAATATTTCTAGTATTACTTTCAATAAGGGGATAGTATAGGATGTTATACAAATATCTTTTTAAAGAAATAACCTTTTTATTCATTTCTATAGATAAATGGATACACCAATTTGTGAAACTGGACAAAAGGCGCAAATTTTATACTGGATTACAGAACCACAGTTTGAAAATAATTTCCTTCAAGCATAAGATATTAATAAATTGAGCTACAGAGAAACATGGGTTTTATTAAACTATGAATAAATGACATACTAAAATAATTCCTTAAGCTGTGGATATGAATGAAGATTCACATCACTTTTAAGTGTTTTTTGATTCTAAGCCTGAAATTTACCATGATATTTAATTTTTCCTCTTTCACAGGGGAGAGACATTCAAGTAGATACCAACTGCAACTTGGCAAAAAAAAAAAACCCAAAGAAATCATTATTCACAGAAAGCATTGACTTTCAATTGCATTCATTACCTGTGAATTTCAGATCAAAACACAAATTCAGATTATTTATTTGTTTGGTGCTTACTCCATGATGTTCAGTGTTATATTATTCAGGTGAGGGATAGAGGACAGAGAAGGCATGTATAATCTAGTGGGGGGAAAACAACTAGTGTATAAAACAATTCCCCTTCAAAATGGTAATTAAAGGTTTTTTTAGACAAACTGGCCTATAATGAATTTTGAGAAAATTAACTAAATTAAATTTACAGCCAAGCAAGAACAAACATAAAATGTTTATTAGCATGCAGTCTTGTAAAACTAAATACAACCATCAACTAATAGCAACTGGAATTCTTAATGTCCTACCTTGTAAGTACAGAACAAATAGCACACTTAATAATCATCAACGAATAACAGATATAATGAATATTAGTTATTAGTATTCCTAGGAAAAAACACAGTATTCACAATAAAATACAGGTATTAGAAGTCATCCAAACAACTCACAATAATTACTCTTATCAAATTCTCGCTATTTAACTACCACTAACCTTGCTTGTTAGGAATTATATCAGAAGACACCTCAAGACATTTTGAAAGTAAGTAACTGAAGATTTTGATGTCTCTCTGGTATTATGATAATATATCATAAACACTTATTATAAAAGGGTAATACAACATAATTTAATTTTTTCAATAAAAATGCATTCAGAATTTTTCTATATTTGATAGTAAATTTTGGTTTCAGTTCCCCAAACTGAGAGGTAGTGTTTTTTTTGAGACAAGAGTGTTGCTCTGTTGCCCCCACTAGAGTTCCATGACATCAGTCTAGCTCACAGCAACCTCAGACTTTAGGGCTCAAGCAATCCTCCTGCCTCAGCTTCCTGAGTAGCTAGGACTATAGGCGTGAGCTACCACACCTAGCTAATTTTTTTTTTCTATTTTTAGTTGCCCAGCTAATTTCTTTGTATTTTTAGTAGAGATGGAGTCTCGCTCTTGCTGAGGCTGGTCTCAAACTCCTGACCTCAAGCCATCTTCCCACCTCAGCCTCTCAGAGTGCTGGGATTACAGGCGGAGAGGTAATTTTATAAATCTGCTAGTACTTTTGTTAAGGCCAACTTCAAGCTCAGTCTACTTGTGGTTCTCAATTTATGAAGTACTCTACTCTTCAGAAGGCTCTGTCAATCTAGCCGCTGACAGATTCCCCAGGAACATTTGGTTAGAACATGGAAGAATCGATAGGAAACCCTCCCTTCTATGGCAGCTATCAACAGCTATGGAACTTCCCCTGTTTTTGACACAAGTAACACCCAAAGGCTGTAATCTTCCCACGTTAGGAAAACTATCTAAAAATTACAGGCAGATTGGAGAGCACCTATTCAAGGATAAATATGCCTTTCACAGTGACATCCTTTAGAACAGCTCCTTCCCCCTCTTCCCACCCCCAGTTTCGGGACCTGGCATGTTTTTCCAGTGCTTTAAGTTTGTTTCCTACCCCTTTTTTCATTCCTTGAACTACTGGGTTTTTTGTTCAGTTTGTAGTGCTGGATATGAGCTTAATCATACCTCTGATTTTACCCTCTGTCCAGCTTGAGTATTGGGCAGGGACCCCTGGCTTGCCACCCACTTAGGCACCAAGTCATGCTTGTGGAATCTTTTGGTAATTGCTTGAGCCTGCTGACCTGGGAACCCATGTCCTAATGTTGCACCTTCGATCCTCTGAACTGTGCTGAACTACTACTTGGAAACCCCAGAGATGGAGAAGGTTCCTAGCCTAGACAATTTTGCCTATATTTCTTGGGACTTATCCCACTACTTAGAAAACTTCTAGAAACCAATGTCTAGGTATGTCACCACCACCATTATATGCTAGAGCTCAGCTCAAGGGATGCCTGTTTTTCTCGTGGTGGATGGTAGAAATGCAAGAGAGCAAGTCATACAACTCAAACACATGTGAAGTCTTTGTGGCATTACCTCTACTGACATTTGACTGGCCAAAGCAAGTCACAAGGCCAGGTCAATGGGGTGGATTGTCAATTCCACCCACATGCATGGCAAAGATGGAGAGCAAAAAAGAACTGTGAATAAAAATTATCTACCACAGATGCTAGGGATATAAAAGTGAACAATACATGGCTATGTTGTGAAGGAGCCCGCAGTCTGTTAAGAATTATATATTCCATAATGTTTCCTGTTAGCGGAATCAAAGGTATAGCATCCAGCCATTTTCCTCATACAACTTTCCAGGGTCAATTAATAGCCATAGATTTTGCAAAATTATAGCTTATATAGTATGGAGATTGTTTCATGTAAGCTAATATTTTACAAACTCTTGTGAGTTTTAGAAATATTGTATCTTCTGAAATACATTTCAGCACTGTCTCATTGCTGAGACTGCACTGCATTTATCTTTAGGTTACTCTTTCTAGAATATAAATAAGGATGTTTACATAAAAATATGTAATTTGACAGCCTATATCTATTCTATTATGATGTAATTTGTTACCAATTAGCAGTCTAAAGCAGACAAAATAAAATAAACAAGTTGATAATAAAAAGTAGAGATATTAAACAAACGTAAATTTATCAAGCGAATCATACTGTGCTATTTTGCATACATGCACTTCTTATGAACATATTATTACCCCAAAATAGAGAATATTTACTTTGATTGGAATTATAAATCCAGTTTTCACATCAAAGAATTAATGACAACAGAAATTCCAAAGAGTAATTTTCTAAAGAATTAGGTATAACTGCCAGACTGTAAAATTCGCTTATAAACCACGTAAGTGAAGATTTTTACAGGTATAATAGAATTAAGTTTATGGAATACCAGTATATATGATCCAAGTAACCTTGAGCATTTTTGATTATGGAAAGAACTTGTTCAAATTATCAGTTTTTAGATAAGTTACAAAAAAAAATTTTCAAAATATTTCATAAAACATTAATGCTTTACATTTTGAAGTTAGCAAAAATTATAAGGAAATATATATCCTTGAGGAAAAAATAATGAAAATTATAACTATTATAAAATACACTTATTTTCAGAACTAACTAGTTTCCTCAATAAGAATTAGAAGAATTTCTACAATTTCCCTAACATATGTAAAATTTTGTGCCCGAAAGTAAAAATACAAGCTATAAAATAACACCATGTTTAAGAGTAAGTTCTCACATTATGGGTTCCCTGTCATCCTTGTGCCTTTTATATAAATATATACATGACTCTCAAACTGTTGACTCTAAATGAAATGTCCCATATCTTGAATCTTCTCAACTCAAGTTCCATCGGCTCTGTGAAGGCCCAACTCAAACTGACACCTCACCTCACTAATATTTTGTTTTTTTCCTCAGACTGTCTGTATTCCATTGTTAAGCCCTTATTTTATGCTTTTCTGTGATTTCAGAACTTAATAACACACTATTTAGGTATATTATTTATAAGTTAAATACATGCATCTTCAACAAGTGCTGAGCAACTTTTGGATTTGTCACCATTAAACCTTAGTATGATACTAGGCACAAAATAGCTCCTCAATAAATGCTCGATCTTTCACTCCTTCACTTGAATTATAGCCCAGTGATGCTGAATGCTAGCACTGCAAAATTAACAAAAACATGAGCACAGCCATCTCTATGGGTAAGCTATTCCCGACTTGAATTATTGATTCAATTTCCTTCGGATGAATTTTTACTCAAAAGATTTAAAGCTGGAAGCAAGTGATGAGTCTTTCTGGGAGAAAGTTGAGGAAAAACCATGACAGAGAGGAGCTAAAGATAGATGGAACAGCTGATCTAGTTACATGGAACTGTATATATTTTCTTTGTTTTCTCCCTGTTATTTTATACCATTCCAGATGCCTATGGTTCAATCAATGTACCAGGCTTTGGACGGGCCCATTATGTCTGCCTGTCTTCTTCTGGGTCCTACTATCAGGCAGAGACCCAAACTCCCAGACAGGAAAGGAGTCTTTTAATACCTTATAATTAAGTTGCTGTGACAGTCTTCCAGGTTTACTTCCCACTTAGCAGTGTCTCTCGAAATTGAACATGCATTGGAATTGTTTGGGGATCTTTTGAAATTGTAATTCTAATTCAGTAGATCCAGATGGGGCCTGAGATTCTAGATGTCTCATAAGCTTGCAGGTGCTGCTGATGCTGCTGGTATAGAGACTACTCATTAGGCCCATGCCCAGAGAATTTAGTTGGTCTGGGTGGATCTTGAACATCTGTACTCTTTAGAACCTGCTGAGTAATCCTCAAGCAGAGCCTAATTTCAGAAAAACTAGAATAGATCGTCATCTTTCTGACAAAAATCCTTTCTCTACAGCTGGTGTTTGAATAATCTCTGTCATGGTAAGGAAATAATGTGATTGCAGAATCTTTGATCACTGGCCTATATGATGGGGGGGTGCCTCTTTTCTATCATTTCAAGCTTTTTGTGGTTTCTAAATATCTAACTTCCTCCTCACTTTGAACATCACACATACAAAATAATCATCTTAATTCAAGGCAAAACCAGATATTTGGAGGCCTGTCTATTCAGAGTGCTCCAAGGGTTCTCTGTATCCACCTTACCTAGGATCTTTTAAGAAATGCAAGATTTCAATCCTCACCCAGACTCACTGAGTCAAAATTTATATTTTTAATAAGATTCTAAGGTGGTTTGTGTAGTCATTAAAATTCAAGAAGCACTGCTCTAATGAAGAAATTCTCTGGCCTGTTTTGAAAAGCTTCACATTAAAACATTTGATAAAAGTGATCATTTTAATATAGTGTCCAAAGCACTTAAGAAAATTAATGTTAGCACCCAGCCAGTATGAATAATATTTGAGAGTAGAATATTGGATTGTTTTTGTTTTGTTTTAGCAAGGTAAAGCTGAGGTGACACCAAGGGGCAAAATAGGCATTCTTCAAGGTGATCAACAGCTTTGCTGCGTGAGATCATGCTTCATCAAATCCACTGTGCTGAATCAGGCTGATGCGCTTGCACAAGGAGTGATCGGTCTGTGGTTTTTTCAGGGACGAGCTACAGAATCCATCGTTAACACTTCTACTTCTCTCCTTTTATCCCTTTTGCCATCAACTCCATACCTTCTTCAAATCCTGTAAACTGCTCTCCTAGGTCTGCCCAGGAAACACTCTCGCAAACGTAACAACAGTAAGGGTGGAGCCCAAGGCATAGCTTCCTGGTTGGTGCCAGAAAGGACCGTAACAGCCTTAAACTCAAATGTGGCCCACAGACCATCAGCGTCTGCATCCCCTGGGAGTCTGTTAGCAATTCAGAATCTCAGGTCCCATGCCAGACCTGTGAATCAGAATCTGCCCTTTAACAAGATGAGAAGCAGTGGTGTATGACACTGTGTTGGGTATTGTCCTTGCAGAGGTGTGGAGAAGCAGTCATGTGCATGATTGGAAGTCACAGAATTATTAATACAGGGGCCACAGATGGGATGAAGACTTGTTCATAAAGAAAAGATCATATATTCTCCACCAGTTATCCCAATATGAATGCTGCTGTGTTACTACGTTCTAACTTGCATTGGATTAGCCTATTGTTTCCTATACTGCATACAAACATTGCTTCTGCACACGATGTTAATTATATCTTAGATGCTATATGCTCATCTAAATAGCTCATGTGAAGTGGAATACTTTATGTATGCCGATTACCTGAAGAAGAATTGTGCAAGTGTCTAAATGTTGTTTTTGTTTTTTTTTTCCAAAAAAGAGACAAGGTGTAGAAAAAAAATCACATTTGAATTCCAGCTTCTTGCTACCAGCTGTGTGACTTGGAGCACAGACCGAACACCTCCGTACGTCAGTTTTCTTGTTTGTAAAATTGAACTAGTCCTGCCTCACTTTGTGGTTTGTTGTGAGGACATCTTCAGTAGGCCAGGCTAAGCCCCACCAAATGAATGAATACATGAATGATTTTTGAACAAATGAATAGAATGTATGAAAAAAAACTTCTTGGCATATCATGAGTACTCAGTAATATTAATTTTTCCCTTCTTTTATCTTAATAATTTAACATCCTTCATGTAGGACCTTTGATGGCAAATATACTGTCCCATTTTAAATCCATACACTCAATGATTTTTCCTTATTACATAGACTAAAGAATGTGTGTGTGCATGTAGGTATCTATGTTATGACCTTTTTTGACAACGGTATGTTATTACTAGATACTTGGAAGCTTTGTTTGAATTGGTCAATGTTTAATTGTGCCTGGTGAACTTCAGGTGAGTGCAGCAGAGTATTGAGGGATGAGGGGAGAGAAAATATTTTATCACTGAAGTTGTCCCGAACTGTTAAAGCATGGTGATAAGAAAAAGTCACCCAGTTTTGGTCATGCTAATAACTATTTTAAAATTCCTATGGACAGTTCACCTTTCCCAACCTTGACCCATCACCCAAGGCTCAGAAATGGCAAATCTTAGTTCCTGGTCTAAACGCAGAGCCCGCAGACTACACAGCATCACTGCTCAAGCATGAATGGGAAGCCCCCAACATGGCACTTTATAGCTCTATGGACAGTCCCTTATGAAGGTGAATAGCAGCGTCTGACATGTTTTGCTTCTGCCCCCTACTCCGTCACCCTGTTCCCTTCCACTCTCCATCTCATTCACTGCCCTCTCATTCACGTTGGCTCATCCTTAATCTTGCTGGGCACACTCCTGACCCAAGGACTTTGCCCCTGCTGTTCTTCATACCTATAATCCTTTCCCCCCAAACAGCCCCGTGAATAGCGAGGGCTCAGTTCATTCAGGCCTCTGCTCAGATGTCATGTTCTCATGCCCACCTTTCCAGGCCACACCACTGCGCCCCTCCCCAGCACCCTGCTTTGTCTGTCTTCGTGGCACGTAGCTCTGCCTGGACTGCATTATTAGATTATTATCTATAAGAAGAGGAATTTTAATTTATTCATGCCGAGATCTCCAGCACCAAACCAGGCACACCACAGGTGGTCAGAATTTGTTAAATGAGTAAATAAAAATCATCTCCATGTCCCGCCTCTCTTTACCACTAGGGCTTGGGGATGAGCTGAGGGCGCCAATGATACACGTGCCTAATTTACAACACATGCTCAGGTGAGAGACTGATGGAAGTCAAGACCATAGCAGACAATGAATTGATTCCATGAGTTTTCTTAGAGGCATCACTGGTGTTCCAGAGCA
The DNA here is from genome assembly GCA_963574885.1 of Lepilemur ruficaudatus. Lineage (NCBI taxonomy): Eukaryota > Metazoa > Chordata > Mammalia > Primates > Lepilemuridae > Lepilemur > Lepilemur ruficaudatus. Next base: position 25,700 of record CAUYRT010006565.1, read on the forward strand.
CATGATAATTTTTTGTTTTTAAAGATAACCTACCACGTTTCCATTTGAGAAAAAAGTCACCACACTGTATAAATGAGATTAAAGTTCTGTACCAGGTCTGAGTACCACTGCCGAGTGCCCAGTCCTTGCAAGAATTCACTTCGGGAATAATGACATCATGCCTTAACTCTTCTGAATCACATTTTCGCCCACTGAGCAGTTCAGACAAAACCAATTACATGATGTCATTTTCTATTTCGGAAAGGAGGCCAGGGTGCTTGCATAGTTATTTACTTTCCATTATTGTTTTGGAGCTATGGCAGGCAGCTCGATCTTCACACTAATGGTACCTGTTGAAATGATAACTAACAAGACTGGGCTGTCAAAATCCATTTTCTAGCTATGTGTGATGCTGAGCTACTCAGTCTGACGTTCAAAGGGGATTTGGGATATACAAATATGAGCCAGTTATTTGTTTTGTAAATTGAGAACAGATCCTTTGCTCAATCAAACGTGCCTTCCAGGAACGCCAAAGACATCTTTGAACTAATTGAAGAGGACTTATTAAGGAAATCACTTAATATGTTGATATATTAATTATTAGGCTAAGACTTAAATGTATAATTAATGTGTGTGTTCATGTGTAATCTTTCTCCTTTAGTGATAACTCCATTTCATTATTCAGATTAATTTCAACATTATAAACATAAAAAAGCAAATATCCAGCTGTATGTGTCATAGATAGCTACATGTTCACCAAAACCCATTTCTTCTTCTTGGTCTCATGGTTGGAACAAATGTTGGAACAAGTGTCCCTTGTGGTAAGGTGGGGTCATGTGACTGACTTGAGTCATGTGACTGACTTCTGGTCCATGGGGTAAGAGTGAAAGTGTGTGTTCATAGATATCCTCCATTGGTGATTCTCTGAGCTCTTTCCCCAAGTTGGAAGTCTCTATTTACAGATAGTAGGTATACAAGATGGAAGGGTCCTGGCTCTGTGAATCATGGCTTGAAGGGAAACAGTCCACCAGAAAAATGATTTTGTAAACAACGAAAACTTCTATAGTGTAAACCTACTGAGATTTGGGGTTTATGTTTTACAGGTCCTATTAATAGCACCAGAGAGGACTATGGTGACCTTTCTAGTTCCTACCTTACATCATGTCTTCATCATCAAACACTTTAATTTGCTATTCTTCAATTCTCCAAAATACATGAGTGGTAAATACAAGATCTCAATGACAAAGAAAACTTTTCCATTTAGAGGAAGTGTCTTGCTATGTTGCCCTGATGCCCAGGCTTGTCTCAAACTCCTAGGCTCAAGGGATGCTCCTGCCTCAGCCTCCCTGGGAGCTGGGAAAAAAGTCATGTGCTACCGTGCCTGGCTTGAACTTTCTATTCCAGAGAGAGTCATTCTGTAACATGATGGTATATCTGGGGGCAGACCTAAGTTTTATTGCATCAGTT
>CAUYRT010006568.1:0-21414 GCA_963574885.1 Lepilemur ruficaudatus
ACCTCTCACAAAAATCAACTCACGCTGGGTATCAGTGATTACTTTTTGCCACAGGGCTCAAGTTTCAGTGTCCATGGCAGGAGGGATATAAATTACGTAAGTCCATGGGCTGCCGAGCCCCTTCCCACCTAACTGATGCTCTCACAAAGTTCCCAGAGCTTTCCAATGTGAAGATAAGAATCTGTCACTGAACGAATGAGCCAGCAGCAAGCCCAACCCCACCTTCAACCCCTACCCCATGCCACTTCTTGTCACTAGCCCTCTTACCACCAGACCTTACTTCTCCTAAGGCCTAGGTATCTGTTTCATAAAAACACCCAGAATCATCTCTGGGGTGGCTGCAATAGTCAGGGACCTGATTCTAAGACAGGTTGGCCCATCTATACTCCACCCAAGGCTTGGAATGCCTCCAGAGAAGTTAATCACTGAACTCCAAAGAGGATGAGAGGAAAGACTGCAGTCAGGCCCTTGGCCAGAATGAGGTGGGCACACCATGGCCTGGCATCCTGACATATTTGAAGTTAATGGGTGTAGCCAAGAAAACCACTGAATAAGGCAAAGAAGAGCATAGCCTAGGGGGATTATGAAAAGGAGAACCTGACCCAGAGGAAAAAGAGGCAAAGCTCTTGAAGTGGCACCACGTCTACAAGCACACTGCAGCCAGTCCATGCCATGCCCAGTTCCCCAAACATGCCTGCTCCGTGCCCCACTGACCCACTGGCACTTGCCTTCCCTTTGACTGGGAGGCTCTTTTCCCTGCTCATTGCACAGCTAATTCCTACTCATCATTTAGATCTCAGCTTCGATGCCACTTCTTCTAGGAAGAGTTCCCTGATTCCCTCCAGGCTGGGAACTTTACTTCCTGTTTGCTTCCTGGGAACATCCCATATTTGCCTCATCCTAGTGCTTACCAGATGCATTATAACTGCCTATTCACTTGTCTGCAAATGCCACAAGAGCATGAATTCCTAGGGGCAATACCCAGCACATTGTAAGAGCTCTAGGATTGTCATCTGAATGAATGAAAATTAAGGGCATGCTATAAGTCCTATTGGGATACACTTTTCTGGCAATTAAGCCAGTCTCGAAAGCCACAGCAATAAAGGACTGCTTTTGAGAGGGTTGAGAGTGGGGAGGAACTCATGCAAACAACCAAGCACCTAGCACTGAGCACACAGAGATGAAACTGAAAGGTCTCTTCACTGCAGAAACTCAGTCCAAAGAAGGAGAGTATAGCAAGGACAGACTGCTTCAGTACAAAGCAGGAATGGGGATGAATGTGAAAACCCAACTGGGTGAGTGATGCCTTACTTTCCTTACAGACTCATCTTACTGCTTAGAATGTCTCACTAGACAAAAGTTTTGGGAGGAAATATCCATGAAAACTTTGATAGATATATTTGCAAGGTAAAGGAGAGTCAATACAACTCTTTCATATGTACCGTGTTACTAATATTTCATTTTACTCATGCATCCAATATTTGGGGGGTGCTTATTTATACCATACTACCACTCAGTGTAAGGAAGGCTGGGAGAATTCAAAAATTACTGCCTTCAGGAGCTTGGAGTTGAGTGGAGCAGATACAAGTAACCATAATCAAGGCAGACAGAGAGAAACACCAGGTAAGTCAGGGTTGTTTCTGCTGTAAGATATTCAACCTGGCTTAACTAACAAAGGAAATATATTTCTCACATAACTGAAATGCCCAGGGGTATCTTTAAAGCCTAGGTTTAGCTTTATCCAGGAGTTTGAATAATGAACATCAGTTACGTCTCCAATCTCTTGGCTTTGCCTTGTGCTGGGCTGGCATCACTCTAAGGCTCTGTCTCAAGCCACTCACAACTTCAGGCTCATAGCTTCTAAGGTCAAATTGGAACTAAGAATAGAGTTTCTCTTCTCCCACAAGTTTTAATGAAAATCCAGAGCCTGATTGTCCTTGGCCTGAGTGATAATCACATACCCTTCCATGCACCAACCACTGAGCCAAGGGAATGGAATTAGCTGACGGTAACCCTAGGCCACATTCCTCCCCACCCACCTCCAGAGCTGTGTGGGATCAGGCCCACCCCCACTGTACAGGCTGAATAGTCAAATGTCATAAAAACAATCTGATCACATGCTTGAGACCTCGTCCTCACAAAAGCTTTGTGTTTCCACCCATTTGATAAATGAGAAAAATGAGGCAAGAGCCAGCACAGGACTAGAATCTGCTCTTGCGATTCAGTCCTATGTTCCCTCCACCAGTGTTTGTCAGACTTTGAAATGGGACAATTCTTCCTTGTGCAGGACCATCCCAAACCTCACAAACACTGCACAAATGGCTCTAAGACCAGTGACACCTACCCCAGCATTGTGACAACTATTATAAAAATGCTTGCACATATTTTCAAAGGTCCACTTTAGGGGGCAGCCCCTCCCCTTTTTGAGAAAAACCATATGTTACCACAAGTAAGACCCTTTTATCAGGAGTTTCATGCTTCTCAGCATTTAAATGTGCACTGTAAACTTTGGCCTACAGATAGACTGAACTTTTGATGGGACATCCCTTAGAGATCATCTGGTCCACCACCTTGGCCAGGAGTTGTGGCCTGAAGGAGAAGAGATGATCGAGGGTGGGAGACAGGAAGATGGACCAGGAAGGAGCCCCTGGAAGGTGAGTGAAAATGGTTGGGGGTTGTAGGTCTCAGCTTCCCATTGATGCTCCTCTTCCCCAGAAGTGAAACCACAGAATTAACACATTTTTTACAGTCACGATTCAAGCTGTTTCTTAGGAAAGATGGGATTTGTCCTCCTTTACTTGAATAAGATAAGAAATTCCAAAACTGTGGGAGGCAGAGGGTTCAATTCTGGACAATACTCACTAAGAGAGATGTTGCCAAACTGATCTGCACTTTGGTGAAGCAAACAGTGTAGGTGGGACTTAAAACCAGCTCATCACATGAAGAATGTTCTATGGAGCAGGCAAAGTCACGCCTGGGAAAATACTCAAAATGAGACGAGAAACTGTTCTCCTAACACACTGAAGACTATCACCCAGGAGTAGACTTGGAATAACTCTGCATAGCCCAGATGAACCAGAACCAGTTCCAGTAGGATCTGAAAACACTTGGCCAACAAGAGAGATCTAATGACAATGAGTTGTCTGGGAAAATAGTGAGTTTCCCAAAGCTGGGGGCATCCATGCACACACTAAGATGTTGAAGTGGGTTTGAAGTGTAGACTCTCAAACATTCTAAAGTAATACAAAATGGGTAAAGTTTAAGTGTTCTACACATTGCTAATAGGGAAAACAGGTTGTAAATTATGATCTCAATTATCATTAGAATAACTATAGGGTAAGACTCCCTCCTCCCCCACTCAAAAAGCCTATCAGAGCATGAGTGTCAGGGACGTTATTGTAGGATAATTTTGAATCTTCTCTAATCAACAAAGAAAAAAAGCAAATCTTTAACACACATTCGTGGTTTACTGATAATGCAATGCCTTTGCTAAAACAGTAAGTCATTTGGTTAAGAACTGCTGGCCTAAGGGGTTGTGCTATGTGAGCTCTAAGGTTTGTCCAACCAGAAGTCAAGTCTACACCTAAAACTTCATGGGCTCGAGTGCCTACAGCTGCTCAGTTACCTAGCCCCAGGAATTCCGGCAGCATGGTGGGTACTGTTGTGCTTCTGACTATCCCATGGACAATTAGGGAACCGCAGATATCCGAAGGTTAAAATGGGATGGACACCACACATCATGCTAGCACTGCCTGGGGGAGTGGTGGCAAGTTTTAGAAAGCAATTGGGATGTCTCTGTGTCACTACCTTGTCTGAAGTACCAACTGAGACAGCTGTCTTTGTAATGGGTCATCTCTGTCTGGCAGCTAAGCTCTGGGACAGAAATGACATTTGGCATGATCAGCCTCTAGTAACAAAGCCATTTTGAATCAGAAATGCTAGGAGAGCGTGAGATGCCAGATCAGAAATTAAAGAGGCTGGAAAGCTCTGATCTCGCCTGGCAATGCCGTCAGGGGACCTCTCTGACTCTTTGATCGTCACAGCCGCTGCAATGGAGCTAGCCGCTCAATGCATATTTTCATGACCATCAAGTCTCAATGAATGGAAATGTTGTTCTTCTTCATACTATAGAGTTTGGTATGAATTCTAGATCACAGCTTAGGTTAAATTATAAAAATGGGTGTTTTTGTGGAACACCAGAGACATTGTTTGAATCAATGTATACATTGAAAGATGTGGAAAAGTGGGATTTGGTCTTTGTTAGAAGATCCTGAGTGGCTGGGTCTTATTCTTTTTCTTTTAAAGAAATAAATGCATATATATAGTAATAACATTCATCAGTGTCAGGCAGATGGAAGGGGGAAGGAGGGGACGCGTATATACACACCTAATTGGTGTGGCGTGCACCATCTGGAGGATGGACATGCTTGAAGCTCTGACTTGGGTGGAGCAAAGGCAATATATGTAACCTAAACCCCCGTAATACGCTGAAATAAAAAAAAAGAAATAAATGCATACTTTACTGCCACCAACGCCCTTCCTTCACATCACCAAAGTCATTTTTTTCTGCTATTCAGAATAAGGTGATATTGTTGCTGCTTAGTTGCAAGGGTTTATGGGAGCAAACATTCTTCATTAGAGATCTGTAACTCTCTGGATGGTGCTACTCCACAACCTCGTTGCTATGGTTAGAGTACGCGCTGCTTTTCTCTTTTTAACCTTGTGACGCAGCAGTGCGGTCACCAGCACTTACCGTGCCATTCGCTCTCATGCAAACTAAAGCAGGGGTGCTGCCCTCCTCTCACAGTGCTTACTGAAAAACCGAGCAAATGCATACTCGCCCTTGCACACTCAAAAATATCTACTGAGCACTAATATGTGCTTGCTTGGGATCTCAAGGTGATTTTACTTGTCTGAAGAACACTTTGCACATGGATTGACTTCCTATTATTTGCCATATACTCCAAGTAGACGCAGAAGCAGAGGCTCTATGAAACATACAAAAAAGAAGGTGCCATATCCCAAGATTCTACAGTGAACCCTTTGTCTTTTCTCCTCTCACTCTACACTTCTGCCTGGAGTGTAAAATGCCCTTTATGATCATAATTAGCACCCACAGCCTACATCATCAATTCACACATCAGTGCTGAATTTCAGACCTGTAATGTCCAACTACTAACCAGTCGTCTGGCAAGAAATCAGATTCATGACACCCCCAAAGCAGAGTTCGTCGTCTGCTAATCCCCACTCTCCACCCCTTGCCCCACCAGCAAACCTGCTTCCCCAACATGCTTCCAGTCTTTGCTGGTGGCACCACCATCTGTCCATGCAAAACACTGCTGTCCTGTTGGACTCCTTTTCTTCACCCTCCACATTAAATCAGACAACAAATCCTACTGACTGAACCCCCAAAGAGTCCTCACAACTCTTTTTTCCCTTCCACTCCCACAACCACCACTGAGGGCTCAGCTCCTCTCCCCTGGACATTTCTCTGGAACTATTTCTCTTTGCCTGTAGTTTAAAAACCTCCATGTGATCCTCCTAGAACACAAATCTGATCAAGTTACCACCCACCCCCACCCCACTTGCTTCAAGCTGTCCTTATCGTTAATGGAATAAAATGCAGGGTCCTTAGAGGGCTCAGATCCTCCCGTCGCATGGAACCTGTGCTTTAGGTTTACCCGTCTTTAGTAATCATGTCAGTAGCACACTGTTTCTTACTGCCATATCTTTCCTTTTGTTTCCACATCCTGAAATCTTTCCCCACTTCATCCACCTAATAAATTCTTATAATTCAAATAATTCTTATTTGTGCTTTGAAACCCATGGGCAGCCTCTTCCTGGACACCTTTCCTGATTCTCCTGCTCCTTGTCATCTCTGCACCTTATACGTGAACCTCCCCTTGCTCTTATCCCACTGTCATCACGGGGAATCCCCTGTTAGGCTGTGAGCTTCTTGAGGGCAGGGATCACGTCTCATGTCCCTCTGCCTCCTCCACTCTGGGTACTTTACCTGTCATATGGGATGATCAAGTGAGTCTTTGTAGGTATAAATAGATGCTCTCAACTGGACTCCAAAGGGGAGGGAGAGGAAAGAGGAGGGAGGGAGACAGAGAGGTTTTAAAAAAATCGATAATTTTTCTAGTTCTTTAAAGATGGTGGTTTTGTTTTGTTTGTTTGTTTGTTTTTGAGACAGAGTGTCACTCTGTTGCCCTGGGCCGTGGCATCAGCCTAGCTCACAGCAACCTCAAACTCCTGGGCTCAAGCGATCCTTCTGCCTCAGCCTCCCAAGTAGCTGGGACTACAGGCATGTGCCACCATGCACGGCTGATTTTTCTATTTTTAGTAGAGATGGGGTCTCACTCTTGCTCAGGCTGGTCTCAAACTCCTGAGCTCAAATGATCTGTCCGTCTCGGCCTCCCAGAGTGCTAGGATTACAGGCATGAGCCACCACGCCCAGCCCAAAGACGGAGGTTTAGATTCACCTTGGAGGGCACATTGTTTCTTGTGTCTGGAAAACTTTAATGATCTTTTATGCAAAAGTGAGGCTATAACCTCCAACTGCAGTAGAGAACTTCTCGAGACAATGAGGAGCTAAAGAAATATAAAAGGCAATCTTTACTGATGACGCAGAGGCACCGCAGGGTTACCTTGCTGGGATGCTGGCTATAGGCTGAGAGGAGAGGAAATGGGGAGTTCCCTGGGTGTCAGTGGGGTCTGGATCTGCGATAGGCAGGAACTTGGCAAGAGCTCCCCCGTCGTAAGGAGGCAACGCCACAGGCTGGTGGTGAGGGGAGCGAGGGCCAGGAGGGCGTCCCTGTGAAAGAGCAAGGTCAAGGACCTGAGAAGAGGCACACACGGTGTCCAGTTATAAGGCACACCCCCTCTGTATCATTCCCTCTGTTACCCCAGTAAAGCTTTATTAAATGTCACGGCCCTGTCTTAGTTGAGATTTGGGGAATTAATACAGCAGCCAGTGTCCATTGTCACTGAATCAATACAAAGACCGCCAAAATGATCTAAAACGGAGGAAGAGTTCATTACATACCAGGCAAAGGAGAATTAAGTTCCTTAAGTCAGTAAGTCTTCCCCAAACTGAAAGCGAAAGTGCTAGATATGATAGGGAGAAGGGGGACTTTTTCCAGATTTCTGATTTGTTCAAAAGTGGATTGAAAGTCTCCTTGAGTTTGGCTACTTTTTTGGTTTTGACTCATTGAGGCACACAGGTGTGGTTCTCAAACAGGTTCAAATGGGCTGCGTGAGGCTCTAGAGGTCTCGGTGTCCCTCAGTGGGCAAATTTAAATGGGCATGCTGGAGGCTTGGGGAAATTTCTTTCTTTAATATCCCCACTGGGGTAAAACAGTGCACAGGTCACTTATAACAGCTTGAGTTTTGACACAGAAAGAAAGTTGCTACACAGTTCAAGGCCAGATGTCAGGCCAAAGTGACAAGCAACAACCAGGGTGAATTTTGAAACGTGTAAGGATTCCTGAGAGATTCCCAGGGCACCCTGGAGAGGCTACCCTGGCAGAATACCAGTGGCTCGGGTGATGGCTATGTGGCTATTAAAGGAGGAAGACTCCTGAACCCAGAATGTCTAGGGCTATCAGGAATATGAGTGTCAACACCCCCAAAGTAAAATCACCTCTCAACTCAGTTCTTCTCTACAACGAGGTTTATTAACTCTCACCTTTGTATCAGTCGAGCTCAAGGGAAAGCATCACATCAGAGTCAGAAGTGGGAAATTAGATTTATCCTGCTTAAAGACCATAGTGCTCTGAGTTACACACCAAAACTTACAAATGCTGATTTTGCAATGTAAGGCTTCCACGATTTTTTTTTTTTTAAGAAATCATTATCATTTCCTTTCTATGAAAAATTACCACTGAGTTACTGTTCTTTTTTTTTTCCAGCACAGTTGAAATTGTACATGGTAGGGAAGTTTTTAATTAGTCTATTCCAAGCAGGAACTGTGTGTGCTCACTGCAGTAGGAGCCTAATAAATTACTTCATAATCTCGACTGAAGGCTTTGTGTCAGAAAATACTCATTAGTTTGCGCCAGCAGCCAGCGGCTTCTGTGAAAGGTCTTAGAAACATGCTGCAGTTGGTGTAGATCGAGTGGCTTGGAGCAGAACTTCTGGGGCAGGGAAAACAAACAGGCCTGGGTGGCGGGGGAAGCCCCGTGGATCTGGGCTGCAGAGTCTGGGGGCAAAGAAACTTTTGGAAATTCCATGCCAGCCTCTTCTGCCCACCCCACACTTTCCTACTTATAATGCTCTTCTCCCACCCCAAAAAAGGGTTTTCAATTTTCAAACTATTCTAATGTCCTTTTCTTTTTAAGTGTGGAGAAATCAAGTGCTTGGGAAGTACTTGTCACAGACTAGTAAGGAAATGTTTACCCTGTCCTATTTAGACGCACAGACAAATAGAGACAGAGATGGATGAATGGATGAAGGATGGATACAGACATATAGATATATAAAATGGGAGGACAAAATGTTATTAGCCCAGCTGGTAAGAGAATTCCTCAGAGGGAACATGATATGTGGTATGTTAGTAAGGACTATTCCCTTGGGGGAATGGTCTAATGATAAAAGATGGTCTCTAAACTGCTTTCTAAGGAGAGACAGTCCTGCTGATGGCAGAGTTCTGTGAGTGTTTCGTCTCAGTGGTTTGATTGAGTGAGTTTGGATGATTGTTGAGGTAGGATTGTTCTGCAAAATAAAGAGTGAGAATTTGAAACTGGAAATGGAGGATTCAGGGAGAGAGGTATAAACCCATCAAGTGAGGCATTGCATGCAAGAAAGGAAAGATGGAAACATGTATACCTTAGCAGAGAAGGACAGCCGAGATGTCTAAGGGAGGTTTTGAAGTTACTTGCTGTAGTATGTACCTGATAAACTCCCCCTTCCATCTGCCCTAGAAAATTGTTTCCCAGAAGCAGACCCTGAGACTAAGATTCACAACCAAGGGGTTCATTAAGGAGTTGCTCTCAAGGGAGACCAGTAAGGAAGTAGGGGAAACAAGACAGAGAAGAAGAAAAAGTCAAGCAGAAGTCTGCTCACAGGCAAAGTCCTTCAGCCAGATCCTGCAGGGGAACTCTGGAGTGTAAGTTACACCTGAGAGTTGTCGCAGCCAGAGGTAGGGGAGCCTGGCTTCCAACTCCTGCACTGCCAGTCATTGGTCAAGGATGGTGGGGCAGGGGAGCTGAGATCTCATAGAGCATTAATACTGTCCACTCCAGAAACCTTTAATAAACTCTGCATTTGCTCCCCACTGCTTGTGTGTGAGTCAATTCTCCATGGTAATAAAACACACACTGACATATGCACCCAGCTCGAATATGCAGGCAGTAAAGGCAGAGTCCCTGCTTGTGGGTGCGGAGAACAGAGAGCCCCTGGGTCCATGTGCTTCAGGAACCAGCCTCACAATCACATCCAAATACACTATGCATACCAATAAAGCTAGACTGCTGATGCCACACTGAAATGCAATCCCTGTTATCAAAATTTGATTTATATATGGGAGGCACATGTATTCCCATCTCTGATCATTTCTGCTAAGGAAATACCCACACTCCTGAATGCACCTAACACAGATAGGCAGCCCCTGCCCTAATCACAGAGTCCAAGGAATGGAGTGTTATGATCGGCCACACCAAGGAGACTGGATGGCTGCATGAAGAAGGGGGCGGAAGAAAAACGTTCTGGGCTGTTCACAGCACTAGCTGCCACAGTTCATTACGCTGCCTATGAAGATCCAGACAGAATCACTCTGTTCCAGTTTCTCTGGCATAAAACACTCATTTATTATGTTCACAGATTCTGTGGGTCAAGAATATGGATGGGACACAGCAGGGATGGCTTATCTCTGCTCCACAGTGTCTGGGGCCTGAGATGAAAGACTCTAAACACAGACTGTATTCATCTGAAGGCTCACTGCCTCCCATCTGGCAGCTGATACTGGCTGATGGCTTGGGGGCTCAGTTCCTTTCCACATGGGCCTCTCCATGTGGTCTCTCTGTGTGAGATGATTTGGGCTTTCTCATAGCAAACTTGCTAGCTTCCAAAGCTGGAGAGAGAGAGAACACAAGAACATGCCAGGCGGGAACTGTATTGCTCTTTCTAACTAGCTTTAAAAGTTCTGCTGCATTCAATTTGTTGAAGCCTCATGAGCCTGCCCAGATTCAGGGGGAGAGGAAATAGACTCCACCCCTTGATGATCAGTGACAAAGCTCTGGAAGGGAAGGTGGAATCAAAATTATTGCTGTAGACATTTTTAGAAAATACAGACTACCACTCATTTTTTTCCTGTGAATTCTCTTTATGTTTTTCATATCCTCCCTAAGTTATTGTGAGTGCTATGAGATATTCAACTTTGTCTTTCTATGCACTCCCTTAAACAGGACCTTATATATAATAGATCTTCCAAATATGTTGGTTGGCTAAATGTCTCTGACACAGCAGCATCACAGTTTTTCTGCCAACTGGCTGTGTGACTGTGAGAAAAATTACATAACATCTCTGAGACTCAGTTTACAAATGGAGGGAGTTTAACTAAATTTATGGTTTACCAAATATTCTAGTTTAGCAGCAAATGACAAATCACTTTCTTCAAATTACACCTAACACAGAATCCCAGTAGGTAAAACAGATTTAAAAAATAAAACAAGTGCCCTGGTTGAAACAGGTGGAAGAACTACCCACTTCCCTCTCCCTCCCCCTTGCCGCTGTGGCTGACCAGGAGACAGCAGCGTGGAGGTGGTGGCCATCTGCTATTTTTAATGCATCTAGAATCTCTTTTGGTAACAGAATCTACCTCTTTTCTGGGGAACCACTATACACACACACACACTCCCAGTCCATTGGTTTTACACGAGGCTGACATCAGCTCCCAGCTCTAGAGATGGGGATATGACATAGACCTGGCCAAGTGAAGTCACCTGATTGGTTTTAAATATGCACATGACCCATTCAGGGCCAATGAGACTCAATTCTAAGACTTTTTTCTGAAAAGAGCAGGAAGAAGGATGCTCTTTGTTCTGGGGTTGCTCAACTGATAGAATGAAAGGCTGGAGCTGCTGTTGGCCATCTGTGCTGCTTTATGGGAGAGAGTCTGGCAGAGCAAGGTTCCAAAACAGAAGAAAGAGGAACCAAGAGACAAAGGTGAGTGGAGTAGGGAGGGGATGACTTGATAACATTATGTGAGCATCTGGATCCAGGCATGACTGATGCTAACATTAACCCGGGACTTTTTCAGATAGTTTGAATTTTATTTACATTATTTTCGAATGAAAGAATTATGGCAAATACACAGAACTTGCAAGAGTCTGTGGAACAGTTTGAAGGCTACTGCAGGAGATGCTCTCTAAGGCTCCTTGCCAATTTATGAACCTCTGGAGCTACAGATCTTTCAGTTTCTCATCTTTTGTCACTGTAGCACAGTAGCATGAGAAATGCATTGGTTTCTCTGAAACTACACAATATCTTGTGGTCACAGGATACCAGGAAAATGCCTCTGGTATTTTCACAGAAGGCTTACCTATGATTGACATTGGACACTTGCTCTAAAATATTCTGGACTCTCAGTTTCTAGTCAAGAACATGAGTTGAGCTGAGAAGATATGAAGCTTTAAATCATACATAAATTCTGTAGTAAAAAGCCATATGTTTTCTATAGGAAGAACCACATGAATGAACCTGCAAAACATTGTTAACTGAGGGGTGGGGGGAGCAGGGCATGTCACTGAAAGCCCATTTGAGCAGAAGAAAAGGAAGAGACTGGCCAACTAAATCTGGTCAGCTAGCTAGGGGTGCTGGCTTCTGCCATGCTCTTAGCAAAGCCCAGTTCACATGTCCATTGGAAGAATGGTCTCTCACATGCACTCCTCGTCATGCCCCAGGAATTGAAAGCAAACCTGATACTTTCTAGCACTTCCATTAAGAATCCTAGGTCTACTTCTAGAACAGCTTTTTGAATTTTTCACACTCTACAGGGTGCCATTTGTAAATCCCTATCAAGAACATGGAAGCACATCAAAACTGGGGTGAATCTTTCATCCCAATCGTGTTGGCCACCGTGAGAGCGATGTCTTTAGTACAGCCTTTTATGCCGGCATCTCAGGGCCCAGAGCAGTCTCGGTGCTGAGTCACCCAGCTAGTCACATCAGCTCAGCCTCTGCGTGATGCTGCCTCTGCTCATTTTCCCTGCACTTATGTCAGAGAGCTCCTAATAGAGGAACCAAAAGAAGATGATTTTTTAAATGGTACTTACATAGAAAACCCTGCTCTTTAGCTGTGCTTTTCTTAAGTTACCTTTGTGCCTTTCCCATTTGCAAATAATATTGATGAAATGTCTGTGTTTTGAATTGAGCCCCCACCACTTGCCGGAATGCCTCTCTCTCTGTTTTTCTGCTGCCTCACTCTGCCTGCAGTCAGACTCTTGTTATGTCACAGTCATTTTCAGGAACACAGACGGTGCTGCCAGAGGCCCACAATTATAATTTCCCCACACAGAACAGGGTGGTTTTCAGGGTAATTGCCCTTAGCAACATACTCCTCAAAGTGAGCATGAGGAGGCAGTGAGGAGGCCGGGAGGGGCCCAGAGGCTCAGCTTCCCAGGTCCCTCACCCCACTGCTGAGGCCCTCCTCACTCACGAAAGAGGACTCAGCAGGGCCTAGCACACAGTGGGTACTTAATAAGTGCCCAATCAATGAATGAATGAATGCCTAGAAGGGTGGCAAGACACATGCAATTTTATTCCATTGTAGTGAATTCACACAGGAGTCCAGTAGTGGAAAAAGGAAAAATGATACTTGATCACCTGTTGTCCCAGTGGGGCTGCACTTGAGGATTCAATAATAATCCCCTAAGTATTGTTTCCCAGATCCTCAGCTCATCAATCCTTAGAATCAACCATCCTTAGAACCAGTCATCGGAAAGGACCTTACATGCAGAAATTCTCTTTTAAATGTCTACAGTTGGCCCTGACGTCCTCCAAACTGAGTATTCCCGAGTATATTACTGAATATTAAGAAGTGTTATTTGGAGAGAAGATTCCATGGTGAAGCAACTTTGGAAAGCAACTGAGTAAACAGAGGTAATCAGGTACCTTTACTGTAGGATGCCTCATAGTCTTTATTGGCCATTGTTCATTATAAATTTCCAAGGGGCAACATAGTAAACAGTGTTTATCAAACATTTTTGACACAGAATTCCTTTTTTAATTTCTTCTATTAACATTCCCAGGATCTTTTATATCCTTGGAAAGGCTGTTCCAGAGCAAAGTTCTGATTACATTACTTTTTATTTCTCCTATGGATACATCCAGCACATGGAAGGAAGAATCCATTCTATTCCCTGCCTTTATCAAGCCCTTTCTTTTCTATTAATATAGTCCTCAGACTCGATTACAATATGCCAGTTCTAAGTTATTTAATGAAATACAAATTTAAAATATTCACAGGATTTTTTCAAACTAGTCAAGAGGATTCTAATGTTTAGATGGAAGAATGAATACACAAAAATAACGATGAAATAAAAAGTGGGGGAGCTGTCACCACCAGATGTTAAAACATATTATAAAGATAGAATAATTAAAACTGCATAGTACTGTCACATGACCAAATCAACAGCTCAATGGAACAGACTGGAAAGTCTAGAAATGCCCCCAATATATACAGGCACCTGAAATCAGTGAGGGAAATGTGAGTCACGCAATATACAGCATTGGGACAATGGCTAAGTCACTGAGACAAAAATAAAGGTGGATCCATACTTAACAGGATCCATTTTTAGGCCTGACAATTTATTTCATACTCAGCCATATCCCATTACCTCTGGCCTAGTTAACACTTCCTCTTCCTGTGTGGTTGTTTATGATGTAGCCAGCTTGCTCCTCACCCCACTGACCCAAAACTCAACACATCCCACAGCTGCTGATCACGATAAATTCCAATGGTCAACACCAGAGTCATTAAGATAACTCCTCCGCTTTGTTTGTGTGTTTTCCTTAAACTAGCCAACCCACAAACCTTGTGGGAAAGCCTACAGAATGATGCCCATGGACCACAGACAATAATAAAGGCATAGTCCCAGGGGTCTTCCCTCTCTCTCTCACTCCCTACCCACTGGTTGAGCTCCCTACCACTTCCAGACTTCCCATCAGCCTCCTGTCAGCACTCCTAACTTCCCTGGGGCCTGGGAGCAAGGACTTTCTTCCTTTTCATGCCTTTCGGTTCCACTTCTTCATTGTGTCTCACCTGACCAACACACCAAACCTAACTTTTCCCTGGTCAGGGCTCTCCTAGAGAGTGTCCATCTTGGCTTATAACCACTCGCAAGACCAAATTAAGAAGAAACCATAACAATAGAAATCACAACAACCAGAATGAATTCTAAATGGACAAAAAATTTAAGTATAAAACTAAAATCATGAAAATGCTGGAAAAAATTATGGAAGAATTGTTTTATAATCTTAGAGTGGGAAAGGCCTAACCATCAGAAAACCCCAGAAACAATAAAAGAAAAGAATGATAAATTTGATTTAAAAAAATCAGGTTCTACATGTCAAAACCCAACATGAATAAAAGCCAACAAAGCGGGAAAAAAATGTTTACAACTCATATCATGGAGAAAAGGAAAATTCCCTAGTATAAAAGAGCTCCGACTGATCAAGAAGAAAAAAGACTGAAAATGCAATAGAAAAAGATGAATAAAGGATGTGATCACTGCTCAGGAAAGGAAATATAAATGCCTCTTAAAACATCAGAACATATAATCAACCTCGTTCATAACAAGAGAGATGCAATTTAAAACACACTGAGATATCACTTACAGTAAATATAGTGATATAGGTAGAGAAAAAGATAAGGGGAGAACATGGATATGCATAAAATACATCTTCAGGTTTGCCCAAGAAAATGCTAACACTGTTGCTTGTGGGGAAACTAAGTGATTGAGAGACAGAGAAGGAACGATGTCAGTGTCTTTGCTTTTGTACTTTTAGGATTTTGAATCATGCGAGTGACTTTGAAACACGCAGAAGAAATAAGTAAATAAAATTGAATATAAGAAATCAATTTTCATTCTCTTTTTGCCACTCCACTTTGCTCAGCTGTGGCTGGCCTCTGTTACTGCCCTCCCTCTGCTCTCCTGGCCCCCCTTCAAGAACTGCAAAGTCAACATGATGCCCAGAGCTGGTTTTGCAGCTCATGAAGTGGAAGTCGTCCGTAGAACACTGCCAAATGATTTCAGAGCACATTTTAATGTGATGTTTCTGACAGAGCAGCTGTGGCTTCATTTAGCAGAATATCTGAGCATTTTAATCTAAATACAGCAGTTGCATTCTTAGAACAAAAGGTACTAGGAATGGAAGTGTGAAAAATGTGGAAAGAGATTGATTTTCTATGTGGCACATAGAAATTAAATTTCAGAAATTTAAATTAAATTTCAGAACTGGAATTTTATTTATATTTTATTCTTCCAATTGGATTTAACATTGTAAAGTAATATTTATCCCAACTCCAATACATAGGTGTGTGTTTTGCTTTCTGTCTCTTAATTTTTATCTTAGAAATTTTGTTTATTCTCCTTAACAGCACTGAGTGGAATGCTGTAGAAAGTTAGCATTACAAGAGACCTGAATGCTTATTTGATGGTGTTACTTCTCATTTAAAAAAATCTATATGCTGGATATTAAGAGAACACTAGATGACCTCCTTCCCTCTGTATTTGAACCTATTGCCCATTTCTGGTAGGATGCAATACAACAATCCACTTTAGATCTTGAAAAGATGTGAGGGGCCAAGATGGTTTCTGTTATAGTAACATATGTTAAGCTCCAGGAGGCTGGTGAGGAGGCCTATGGGAACTTAGAATCGCAGAGACCAGCCTGGCTTGCAGAATCTTAGGAGATAACACGAGAGCTTGTCAGCATCACAGGAGCAAGTAATGCAAGCTCAGTTCAAACAAGCCAAAGATACAAAGATTTATACAAGCTCAGCCACTTTCCCCATCGCACAGTCGTGTTATATTTCAACCTTCTTCCATTTTAAAAACAAAACAAAACACATCCCTTAACAAACATTCTTACCTCACAGTCCAAACCCCTTAATAACCATAATAATCCTCAATCTTTGATAAGCAGCAAGGAACCAGCAGAGAAAAGAGAGTTAAAGCTACAAGTACAAGCTTTGCCCCCAATGTGCAGGAGACTTCCAATCATTCTTCCTGTGGCGCCGCACATCCTATGCCACTCGACACCTGGCTTTGACATTGGACGTGTCCCCAGATGGCCCCAGACTTTCCTAACATTTTGACACATATCAAATGTGTCCATACCAACTATAGAAATTCTGCTTCTGTCCAATTTTCATGCCTGGTTTCTGTATCATAATTGTTTGAGAAAAGGGTGTGCAAATAAAACCAGTTTGAAGGCCAATGATCTAGACTGGACAAACACTGCAATGGGAAGGCAGATTATGACAGAATGAACCCGTCCACAAACGGGGAACGTGTGGTATTTTGGAGGGCTCCGAGGGTGGGAGAACACAATCTGCCAAGCGTTGAGCCAGCTGTTGGTCTCATTCCCCACTCCTAGGCCAGGCGCTCACCAGTGGCCCCTTCTGAACCTCCCTCCATCCCCTTTGAAGCATTCCCAGCAGGGGAACCACTGTCAGTACTCATGGGAATCCTCTTGTTCTCTTGTTCCTATGTAAGGATCTCCCCAAGAGAAGCTGTGTCGGAGCAAACACTGCCAGTTCTCTCCACCTTACACTAGTGCCTGCACGTGACAGGAAGAGTCACTTACCTGACTGATGCGATGGGGAGATCTTGACTTTCACGGGTCCACACTCACCAGAGGATGGGGCCCTTTGCGTGGGAATGAGGACAGTGCTGGCCTTGGCCGTCCTGTGTTCTGTGGCTGTCTCAGACCAGCTCTGAGCCTAGGCATAGATGCTTGTGCTTCTGGTCTGCATTCAGTAAGCAAACAAGAGCATCTGTTTTCTGGCTGTAGCTCTTCACTTGCATCTTTTACAGTGGCCTTCTCCCCTTCTGGGGTGCTCTCACCTTCTCTTGCATTTGACAAGATATGAAGTGGGCTCCCTTCAGGAAGCTGGCAGGGCAAGGGGGCCTGGAGTTCACTGTGTGGACTGCACCTTTCCCCCACAGGAGTCCCCAGGTCTAGGCTGAGGTGGAAGAGGGAAGGAACAGAAGTCTCTGTCCAAGTCCAAGCTGTGTTCTCCAATATGATGGATTAGAAGCCCTATATCTCAGACAATACATCTGATCTTTAAGCATCATTTGTCTTTTAGTGTCTATTTCTAGAATTATTAGAATCCAAAGTGGAAGAGAGGTCATTGATTAGGCTCCTGCAAATGTCCAACACCCACCATAGGGTTTGGGCAGTCACAGGATCTTTCTGCCATATAGGATCCTGAGGCTAAAGGTGTCTGCCTAGCAAGGATGTGTGGGCATATCAACTGCCCCAGGGGCATCAGAAAGAGAGAAGTTACAGTGACTGTATTAAGCTTAGTGCTTCCGGCAGGAGACATGTGTGAGCACCAATGTCCTGAACTGGGAAGAGGGTAGCACTGGAGTCAGCCATACTCCAGTCTGAATGTCAACTCCCCAACTTGTTCACTCTGTGACTCTGGGCAAATTACTTAATCAAGATTCCTGTTCCTTCATCAGCAAATGGGAATGAATTTTCTTGTGAGTTTTTTGTAAAGATTAAATTACACACGTTATGTGCTTAGCACATAGTCAGTGCTCAATAAGTTGAGCCTATTAATATTTTTATGTAGCCATAACTGATAACAGCAGGAGTTCTCCTCGGATGCAGAGCTGTGCTGACTCCAAGAACACCTGCAACCTCACATAGAGCTGAGCCCTGGAAGGCCCAGCCTCTGCATGCTGGAGGCATATGGGGCTGAGACCTACCTCTACAAGGGGTTTCTGGTGATCAGGTAAGCCATTCCTGCCAGGAGAGGAAGGTGGAGGGGACAGATGGGCAGGGGCTTCCTCCCCAGACTGCTGTTGGCAAAATGCCTATTTTGTGACCCAAAGTAGAAGTGTGGGAAGACAAAGAGGATGCCAACCTCCCAAACAACAGCTACAATAACAGCTACACTTACTTAACTCCTACTGTGCGCCAGGAGTTGCTCTATCTACTTTCATCCATTTAAATCTTGGAACGATCCTATGAGGTAGGTCTAATTATCCCCATTTTACAGATGAGGATATGGAGGCTCACAGAGGTTAAATCACTTGATAAGTTGAGGATATAACTGAATCACAGAGCTGCAGAGTCAGTCCTACCACGTTCAGCTACTTACT
The DNA here is from genome assembly GCA_963574885.1 of Lepilemur ruficaudatus. Classification (NCBI taxonomy): domain Eukaryota; kingdom Metazoa; phylum Chordata; class Mammalia; order Primates; family Lepilemuridae; genus Lepilemur; species Lepilemur ruficaudatus. The sequence continues at coordinate 18,341 of CAUYRT010006568.1, forward strand.
CTTCTCCAGAACAGAGAGAAACAAAATTGCAAGAGAGTTGGGACTATGTGTATGGACAGCAGGGTGAGTGTCTGAGCTTCCCCGGGGGAACTTCAGACAACGCAATTCTTTTGAACACCCACACATGCACACATACCCTTGTAACTACTGTCTTTCCACCACACAAAGCATTCAAACTCCTATTATTGAAGTCCACCTGGATAACTGCAGCGATGGCCTGTGCCATGGAAAATCTGTATTGCCAAACAATGGGCTAAGTCTGCCCCTTCGCCAGAAATTTACCCAACCAGAAGCCATTAAGCTCAGTGGTTTTCCTCCTGCCTCTGCAAGCACTCTTTAGGGGCTGCAAGAGAAATGCCATTTTATATGCATTCTTCCTGAAGGTTCCTAAGTGTAAGAATCTAGGCATTTAGGTAGAGATTTCATCATCTGGGCTCCCTGCCAACTGCAGTGGAAAGTTCAAACCTCCAGCTGGTGAAGGCTCCCTGTCAGGGACCCCGGGCCACTGTTTTGCTGAGAGGGGTATGCCATTTGCAAGTCAGAGAAAAGAACGTTTCCATACTTCTCAAATGTTTCAGTAGAAATAAAATCTCTGTGAAGACGACCCTGTGTGAGATGACTTGAGCCAGCTATTTGGCTTTCTAACAGAATAGACACGTATAATATCTATGTCCCCAGCCAAGCCATCCTCATATAATTTGTGCATTTGACAAGATAGAACAAAGAAAGAACAAGAAGCAATGCTGGATGCTTTGGTCCCAGAGCTTCGGACTGGGATGTCCATATTTTTTTAGTACTTATCCCATGATCTGAAATCCATAATTATTCAAGTTGAGGGGATGCAAGCTTAGAGGGAAGGTACTGTTAATAGATGTGATTAAAACAAGAGTTTGACCACGGAGGCTTCAGTCAAACCTGGTTTTCTCTTGTCAGGGATCCCTCATAATACTCCAGTTTCATGATGTCATTCTAGTGGAATTAAATTTTACACAGCTCAGAATTGTAGAATTGGTTAGCCTCGGCTTCAGTTATAAGGCCAGTCACTACAGAGGCAAGGCTGTTAGGGGAACCCTGGTGGCAATCAGCAGGTGTCCTCACATCAGCAGGAGGCAGGTGAGGAATTCCCTGCCTCTCTGTTCAGTCTTGAGTATAAAGTGATTAAGCCACAAGCCCTTAACTTAGCCTGGCCTCCCACAAAAGGGCGATGTTTAATTAGACCACACAACAAATGTGCAAGGCAAGACCAGCTTTCCCTTCATGTCCTAACAAAATGGGGCTCTTTACCCCTGGAGAGGTTTGAAATGCCCCTTCTACTGACATGGTGAACAGGAAAGGGCACTGCTGCTGCAAAGAGAAGGCAGCTGTCCAAGAGAACACACAGAACCCTCAGGCTGGAGGGGTTGAAAGCAGAGGCCACTTCTGGTCCTGCTCATTCCTGGGAGTAGAAGTCTGCAGCATTGTGCCAAGAATGCTATTGTGGGGTAGACAGTGGGAGGTATAAATTCAGGAAGTACCTGAAGGTGGTACTTTCAGAAGATTGTAAATAAGGGGTAAAGAATTAAGTAACAAGGACACTGGAGAAAGAATCAAACATCCAGCATAATATGGTACAGTGAAAGTTCTTTCAGGACCAAAGAAAATCCCCAAACATAAAAGAAAAAAAATAATTCAGACCTTAGTTACTGGGGTGTCTCCAGTGTCCTAACAAAAAGTGACTGAACATACCACAATCCATTGTGTATGCTTTAAAATACATCAGTACTTTATGAAGTTCTATTAATAATTAAAGAGTCAAAGCTCAGTCATTCTGAATAATCCTATTCACGACTCCATAAAACCCCCACGTTGAGGTACCCTCAGGTAGAGGCTCCTAACCTCAGTCATTGGTGCTCAGCCACAATGGTAAAGCCAAGTGGGCAATCCCCTTAACAAAAGGTTTCCTAATGAGGCTTATTTTTGCTTCTGTGATGCACATTAAGCTACTTAGTTAAATTTGAAGGCCTAAGCATCACAGGAAGGCTGCCCCTTAGGACCAGGAGGTAGCTGGCTCATGACTACATGTTACATGCCTGGGGCTTCAGACAAACCCCACCCACAGGCTTCCACTGTAGATTCAGATGTATTTGCTATTAAGCTCCAAGATCATAATTTGGGGGTCTTAAAGATAGTTCTTAAAACCACCAAATGTGATTAGGCTCAAACGTTATGGCCAACCTGAAACAGAATAGCTGAAATGTTGGAAATATTGAAGTATTGGAAATGAAGAAACTAGCAAGCTCTAGTTATCTCTGAGTTTGTTTAGGTACATTCAACTAGATGTTCTTGGCCTTGCCAAGATATTTCATTTAGTCTTGCATTTATGTAAATTGGCCAAGTCAGTCATGATAATTAAGATTTATGGTTCAAAAACTAGAAATAGAACCACCATAAGATCCAGCAATCCTACCTCTGGTCACATAGCCAAAGGAATTGAAATCAGTATGTCAAAGAGATAGCTGCATTCTTGTGTTCACTGCAGCATTATTCACAGGAGCTAAGATATGGAAACAACATAAGTGTCTATCAACAGGTGAATAGATAAAGAAAATGTGGTATATGTAAACAATAAGTACTAGTCAGCCTTAAAAAAGAAGGAAATTCTGCCATTTTTCACTATGGTCAAAACTGGAAGATATTATGTTAGGTGAAATAAGCTAGTCACAGACAAATACCGCAAGATATGTAGAATCTTAAAAAAGTCAAAGCTATAGAAGTAAAATGGTTACTACCAGAGGGTAGGGGTGGCAGGAGTGGAGAATAGGGAGATGTTGTTCAAAGGGTATTTAGTTTCAGTTAGATAGGAGGAATAACTTTTAGAGATCTATCACACACCATGGTAACTATAGTTAATAATAATGTACTATACATTTCAAACTTGCTAAAAAGAGGTTGTAAACATTCTCACCATGAAAAAAAGTGAAGTGATGGAAAATTAATCAGCTTGATATAATCATCCCACAATGTAAACATATATTAAAACATTACATTGTGCCCATAAATATATAAATTATTTGTCAATTAAAAATAAAAATAAA
>CAUYRT010006571.1:0-48929 GCA_963574885.1 Lepilemur ruficaudatus
TTTTTCCCCCTGCTCCTGAAATGTAACGATGACAAAGCCCACAAAGATGTTCATCATGAAGAAAGCTACAATGATGATGTAGATGATGAAGAAGATGGAGATCTCCACGCGGTGGTTGTAGACTGGGCCGACGTTCTCTCCATTCGAGTCGATGGCTTTATACAGCAACGCGGGCCAGCCCTCAAACGTGGAGACGGTGAAGAGCGCCATCATGGCAGAGAGGACGTTGTCAAAGTTGAAGTCACTGTTCTGCCAGATCCGCTCACGGACCACGGGGTTGTCAACGTCCCCATCCTTGTAGAGGATGAAAAGACCCCTGCACTCTTCAGGGTTGCTTTTGGCTTCATCTGTGCAGCGGTAGAACTTCCCCTTGAACAGCTGGACCCCGATGCAGGCAAACATGAACTGGAGGAGGGTGGTGACGATCATGATGTTGCCGATGGTCCAGATGGCCACAAAGACGCACTGCACCACGTGCTTAAGTCCTTTTGCTCTGTTGATTGCCCTGAGAGGCCTCAGAACCCTTAAGACCCTCAGAATCTTCACCACGGAGATGGCACTGGATTGAATCCCAAATGACACCAGAGACACCCCAACAACCAGCATGTCCAGCAAATTGAAGTAGTTCCTGCAGAAAGCCCCTTTGTGAAGGAAAGCGCCAAAAGTCGTCATCTTCAACAGGATCTCAACAGTAAAGATGGCTGTGAAGGCATAGTCAAAGTAACCCAGTATAGTGTTCCGGAAGGAGTGGCTGCGGATGGGGTCCTCGGCGGCGAGGGCGGCGCTGCTCAGCATGATGAAGACGAGGATGAGGTTGGTGAAGATGTGGTGGTTGATGAGCTTGTGGCAGCCCACGCGGATCGGGTTGGTCTTGCTGAGAATGAAGAAAGCGCTCCCTTCAGGGATGGGGGCGATTTTCTCCTTCATGTTCAACTCTGAGATTCTGCGAGGACGGGAATCTCTTTTTATTTACACAAAAATATGGTAAAATACATTAAAGACACCATAATACAATATTGAGAAGTGAAAGTCTCTATATTTCTGTCAATAAAGATGTGATTAGACTCCTTCTATATGTACATAAAGGACTAAAATATCAAACTAAAACAATTTTGAACGCAAGTGAGAAGGTTTTGCATTTGTTTTTTTACCTTAACAGCAGAAAATATACAAAATGATCTCAGGCACCTGCTGTTTCTAATGTGCTTTCTTTAAATAAAAAAATGGAAATTATACTTTTAAAAATGAAATAATTTATTGATGTAATCAGTTTATTATTCACTGCATAGTTAACACATTTTAAAAAGTCTTAAAATGAAATACATTTGAATAAGTAATTTTGATAGTTTTAAAGATTATATTCTATGACACCTTTGTGAAATCATGTATTTGCATAAGGAAATTCATTTTAGTCACAGCAGGGAAATTATTCACCTAACTCATTCAGGCACGGTTATTACATGTGTTGGAAATACAATAATTGTATTCTCATAGTAGAAGATTGTTTTATTGTTATCATATATTGAAATTTTTGATACAAAACTGATTTCTGTCATATCTTATCAAAAAATTAGCCACATTTTCAAGCAATTTACTTTATTTATTCATAATTTGAGCATTGTTTACTGATACAAAAAGGTCTCCCCTTTATGAGCCACATGTAAATTCTGACCTGAAAGCACACTGATGTATGGATATGATGGTTAAATGTGAGATGGGCCTACTGGTTCACGCGTTCTGTAATTCTCCCTGAGTGCCTGCTGTGTACCAGGCACTGTGCTGAGCACAGTGGAAGGGTGGGTGCGGCAATCAGCTGGCAGATGTGTCTCCAGCCTTGCAGAGCCACATACCAGAGGGGAAATGTGCATTTTTTTAATAGGCCAGGTGACAATCTTGCATCTTCCCACTGAGTTCCACCACAAGGTTTGGGGTTATCTTGCTAATTTTGTTCCCAGTGTGTGTGTGCCTATGTGTAGGGGGGTGGGGAGTAGGTAGAATATTACAGCAATTAATTAATTCTGAAAGTAAAATACAATATACACGTGATCACACATACAAAGACGGGCTGAAACGATCTTCTCTATGCCGGGCACTACAGAAGTCTCCCTGGTATATCATACTCACTTTTAGAATTTTAGTACTCAAATACTGATGATTCCAAAATATTAATATAGTTCTGATTTTTCCCTAGAGATTCAGACTTGTATATACGAATGCCAGCTGAGTGTCCCCACGTGGACAAACCTCAGGAACCTCAAATTCAAGGTGACCCAAGCTGGTTCAATCTGTTGTGCATCTAGACCTGTGTGCCTCACTCTCTTTTCAGTTAGTGGTGTCCCCAGGGCTGAGGTGGAAACCTGGGAGCCATTCTAGATCTTTCCCAGTCTTTCAGATCCACGTCCAATCCAGTGTCAAGGCCCACTGATTCTAGCTCCTAAATAGCAACCATCACCTCCTCTTTGTCCCCGTGATTTCTGTCTTTTTGTGGACTTTCATTACTGATCACTCTGAAAATCAAAAGAACCTCTTGCATGATCTGTCCTCTTCCATTTATGTGCCCCAAAGTCAAATTCCACACAGCCCAGAGAATAATTTACTGAAACAACAAATCCAACCAGGTACTTCCTTGTTGATATTCCTTCAATGGCTCCATGTCAACTGCGGCATCATATTTTTCTACTGTGGGCAGGGACCCATTGGTGGGTTATGAAATCAGTTTAGCCATTTGTGACCTCAGTTTTAAAGAAAATTAGGTAGGATTGATTAGGATAAAACAGGCTAGAGAGTAAATACTGTTTGTAAAACTTTTATTTCAGGTGTGTGTGTTACTGGGTAGCTATGAATAATGCATTTTTTTAAAAAAATGGGAATCTTGATTTTAAAAAAAAGCTATTGATGTAAAGAACTCAAAATTTGCTACAGAAATACACTTAGGGACTGAGGAGGATGAAAGTATTATCCTCAGGGAATGTGGGACAACCTCTTTATAAGTGACAATATTTTCCCATTTTATCTTTACAGCATACTCAGATTTTGTATTCTGCTTATGAATAAACCTACTTTTGTCTTATAGATGAAATGTTTAAAATTGCTTACCTTTAAATGTTTCTTTATCCTGAGGCTTTGCACACTCCTGCCACACACCTGGCGTGCTCATTCCCTCATCTCAAAGCCAGACCAATGGTCAAGCTGCCTAGCATAGATTGCACTGCCTTCTGGTAGCCCGCCCTTGTCTCTGGGTGTTCCTTTGCCTGGTGTCTTGGGCCCCAGAAATACTCTTTATATCTTTCTCTCTCTGCCCTTCCATGACTGTTCATCCTTCTGCCCTTGCACTAGTTCCCAGCTGAAATGCCTTCCTTCTTTCCCTCTCAAGCTAACTCCTCCTGTGTCAGTGCTTAGCTGAGGAGTCGTTTCCCTATAGGAAGCCCCCTACTCTGAGCTGGGACTTGAGGCTCCCCCACATTTTCTGAGGTGACCAGATCGCTGCACTGCACTGCCCCAGGCTTGCACCAGGCGAGATGGTGTAGAACACAATTGTGTTTTAAAAGTCCAGGTTCCTGGTGACCCTGCATCAGCCTGGCACAATTTCACATGTATTTCCCGTCGTGTTATTGTGGCAGAATGTAATCTTAGAATATTAATTTGTGCTGTGTTTGCTGCATGTTTCCATTTCCCCATTTCAGCAAGCAGCTGGTAAGTCTTTGGAATCTTTGCCTCTGGGAGTAAGTTAGAAACTGCTTAGAATAAAATCTTCCTGCCTTTTGTGAATGATTATGTAAATTGTCCAAGATGGGATGGAGGGGAAAGGGATAGGGCCCTGGGAAGGACCTTTGTGGACAAGCTGGAAGAAAAAAGAGGGTCACCAGAGAGGGGAGAAGGGTATAGAAGTTGGTAAATATGGGCAGGGCCCTGGGCCAGCAGAGAGGGACCTCAGAGAGAGCCACATGGTGTGTCCAAGGAGGCTGGACACAGGCTGAGTGTGCTGATTCCCAAAAGAGGCAAAGAGGTGGCACAGCTGTGGCCCTGAAGTGATCACATTGGGGGGATGTCCTGGGTCTATGGAAGGCTCAACCTTGCAAGGGCTGTGATTGTATTCCTTGGGTGCTTGAATTGGACTCAAGTTGATTTTAAGAAAATGGAAAAAGTGATTCTTCTTACCCACCTATGCTTGTAGACTAAGATTCACATATGTTATATTACTTATTTTGGCTTTATATTTGATGTTTGTGTTGTTGTTTTTTCTTAAATAATGGATAGCTGATATTTATAGAAGTTAGTATCTCATACACATAGACTCGCAACCATTCTTATTAATATAAGGTTGGCCCTGTTGCTATCTTTATTTTACAAATGAGAAAATGGTGACATGAACAACCTGCCCCAAATCCTAGCTAATAAGTGGTGGAATCTGGACTTAAACCCAGGCAGACTGGAACTGGAGTCCACGCACTCTCCCCAACACCACCCTGCCTCGCCTGCGCTCTGGCGGATGCCATCTCTGCAGACCATACCTGTGCCTCCGTCTTCTTCCCTGGGCTTAACTCAGTGAGGGGCATCAGAGCTGACCAGAAAACAGGGGCTGACCCACTGCTTGATCTTATCGACATCATAGGAATTTGCCTTCCTGTGGAAAGAGCCCAGCCCCTCAGTCCGGGCCTCCACCTGACACCGTCTGGCCAAGAGGAGAAGGGTGGTAAAAGATGAGCTCTCTTCCTTCTTCACCCCCACGACCCCGTCTCCTGCCCTTTCTACTGCCTGCCCGGCCCTGAAGAGAGGAACAGCCGGGTCCCATGCAAGCTGTCTCTGTGCCCTCCCATGGTTTGGGTCTTTCAGTCTGTGTGAGGGGTCACCCTGTTGAGAGGTGAGGGGGCTCTGGAACTCAGCATGCCACAGTTTTGCTCCTCTCCTTGACAAACTCCCCAGGAGTGCTTGGGGAACAGGACCCCAGGGGACCCTCTGATGAATGCCAAGGACTTTTGGTGCTGGGGAAGTCACAGAGGGAATCCCTTAGAAAAATCTGCCATGATCTTTGTTGGAAGACATTTAAGAGACTGTTCTAGTACAGAGAGACAGGGCTCCAGTGGTGAGCCAAATTCCCTCACAAACTCACACTCTTATTTCCTGGGGAAGAGGTCACTTTTGTGGCTTTGATTTGGAATTAAGTGTGCCATTGGGACAGAGGCACTCTGTGCTGGGTCTGTCTTCACAACAAGGGTGACAGTGTAGCCCCTCACTGCAGGCCACACCAGGGCCCAGTCTGAGATGACAGAGTGGCGATTCATGCCCATCTGGGGGCCACTGTGCTCTCTGAACTCCAGGAGGAAGCCGCCTGACTGCGAGCTTTTGTGGCTCAGGGGCTGGAGGATGAAATGTGAACCATGTCTCTTTCCTCGCCTTGTTCTCATCTAAGCCCAGGAAGTGGGATGAGCTGAGGTCTGGGGAGACAGTAGAACAAGCTGTTTCTGGAAGGCTTGTGCTGGCTTCCCACAAGGCCAGGGGTCTTTTTCCGCTGTCCCTTGTCACGTTGACCCCAACCCACTCAGGGTCAGGAATTTTAAGCCTCCTCTCAAATTTAGAGCAACTCATCAAACATGAATAACCGCAGGCTGAATTGGCCTGTCCCAGAAGATTCAACCTTGGCTGTTCGAGGTATTGAATTTGGTGGTTTCTGAAAAGTGCACATGCAGCTGCAGCTGGTGCCACTGCGACCTACCCCAACTCCACGCCGAGCGTCTGATCCTGCAGCCGTGCGCTGGCTTGCTCTTGAGCAAAGGAAGGAGCATTATTAATAATAAGTTGTGTCTCTCTAAGGATTGCTGGAGAGAGCTAGCCATATACTCATCTTCCAGCCTTTGCTTTAAGTTCCATATTTTTTCAACCGTACAAATCTACCTCCTCCCCAAATCTGATTAGAGGGTGGAAGAGGGCTTTTGTTTCTTCATGATGACACCACTTTTCACACTTGAGAATACAGCTGCTGGGCCTTCATTCACGTAAGCCCTGTATGCAGAGGCCAGGCTTGAGCTAACTGTTCCTATAGCTCAGATGGCCCCTGGCAGGAGGATCCCAGTCTGTTGCTGGGTACATTGGTCATCCCACCGCCACCATATGGATGAGCACAGGCTGAGAGCTGCCACCCTGGCTTGGTGCTTGCCAGGGCCTTGGGACCCACGGGTGAAGTGATGGGCGAGACACACACCTGCTTACTCCCTCTTCCTCAGCATGGGGCTTGAATGCTGTGGGATGGTGTAGATTTCTGCAGATGTATCTTTGGCTCTCAAGATGCAGAATGTTGGCTGGTCCAGTGATGGGGGCTGCCAAAGGGGGTGTCATGTGCTCTGTGTATTTTTCTGTGATGTTAGTGCTCCCAGCTGGAGCTTTCCTGTTCATTGCAATAAAACCTCTCTTTGGCATATATTTAGCTTTCTTCTATCTTTCTTGGTGACAGAGAGAGATAGTCGTAATGGGACTGAATAAGGTAAGAAGAGCAGATGCTGTTCTCTCCTTCTCCCTCACCACCACCATTTTTTCTGCCCTGTTTTTCCTGGCAGGACTCTGCTCTGGTCTGGGCAGTCCAACCCTATGAACTGGCCACACCCAGGATCTGTTTCAGAGCTCAGCCCTGGACTGAGAATGTCTCCCAGAGGAACAATGTGTCCTCCCATTCAGCAGCAGAGTAAGGGATGGTCTCTCTGAAGGGCAGAAGATGTCTTCACCAAAAAGAGCTCTGAGCACTGTATCTTTCATGGCATCTGAGGCTGAAATCTTAAATGTCTCAATAAGAGAATTATAAGAAGGAAAGGGAGATGTATGTGAACTTGATTGCTCCTTCCCCAGCCAGTGGATGCAAGATGAGAGATGAAGCTTTGACCTCCATGCATATCCACTTTGCAGTCATGCCCTGAGACACACTTCTAATCTCAACATTTTGTGAACTCTAACCACTGGTTTGTATCCTACTTCTGGTGTAATCTTGGGTTGACAGTAGTCTCTCTTATCTATGAATATTTCTTCTTATGGGGAACCCTAGTTGGTCATTTTCTCTTAATTTTTTGCTCTAAGAAGACCTGTAGGTATGAACTTTTGTCAGAGATCATCTTTCCAGACTGAGTCTAAACTGTTAATCCTCTCTCAGAGAATGAGGGCTGGCTCTCAAACTTCTGACACTTTGGCATTTACTGGGAGAAAGTAGGAGCATGGAGGGAGTGACCGTAAAGTGCCGAACTGAGTGGAAGGGCAGGAAGATTTGCCAAAGCCTGAAAATGATTTCATCCTCTTAGCTCTGGGTCAAGTGGTACAATTTGCAAAAACCAACTTGACAGTTGAATGAGCAATCTGCTGAATTTACAGAGTTCACTAATTTGCCAAAATACATATTTCTTTTATGCATTTATAAAGACTTGAGCAATTGGCACAGGCTGTATTGGCAGGGCCTGAAAGGGTTTTGGGGCCAGAAACAATGGTGTCTGGGAATGGCCCTGCAAGTGGCAAGCAGGAGACTCCAGGGGGAGCCACTCACCAGATTGGGGGCACGTAAGTGGCAAGGAGTTAGAGGAGCGTTCACTGCAGAGATGCAAGCATTTCTGACTTGTGTTGTTTGTAAACCAATTCTTATTTTTGACCATTCTTCTTCTTAGAGGTCAGTCAGCTCACCAAGGTGGGTTCTTCACTGGCCACCTGGCCTTCCACACTGCCCATCCTCACACCACGTCGTTTGTTTCCCTCTTCATCTCTCCTGTCCTCTCTTTCACTGGGGAGCAACACCACAGCTCGCTTGTGTCTCCTGTGGAGCACTCGCTAGCAGAGCAGTGTATTCTCTCCTTGATCGCTTGTGTTCCTGACGACCCTCGGATCTTCGGGTCCCCCTTCTACCACACAGACTATCCAAAAGAAAGATGGTTTCTTCCCTAAGAGGGATTATGGTACCAGCTCTTAGGTAATATTTAAAAAAATATTTTCTACACATAAGTAGTGCATTCTTATGATTTTGAAAAATAGAAGAAAAATAAAACCACAATTTCTGCAAACTCAGTTTGGTAGCCTTCATATATTAGGCACTCAGTAAACATTTTAGGTATTAACAAATGGTTGGTTTTTGTCATGAATAACACTCTGCTATGGACTGAATATTTGTGTCAGAGAAACTAGCTTGCTTTTATACCAAGATCACGGTCCTGGATATTGATAATGCAATAAGAATATTTTCAAGTGTTGCTCAGTGGGCTCTGCTTTTTCCAACTTGGGTTGAACTAATGAAGCAAACCACAGAAAAGGTTTCCCCCTCTCTGTAACTCTTTGATTAAAAAGCTCTCTGATGCCATAAACCACCAGGACACAACGCCCCATTAACAGCTATTTATAACTATGTTTCTGTCTACTTTGTGGACCAATGGGTAATTTGATAGGGCTTCTGGGCAATCCTATGAATGAGAAGAAACTTCCTGAATGTGGGTCCAGATTAAGAAGGTCCTTCTGGGCCTGTCGTTTCTATCATTCGCCTGACCCACCCTCATGCTCAAATCCAGACCTCTCAGAAAAGGGAAGAAAGGGCATCATCTGCAGTGGAGATATATATATATATTTTAGTGAATCAGAGAGACTTGTTCATGATCTTGGAATAGAAATTTAAGGGAAAACAGGAGCTCAGGTAAGATTTATGGTGATGCATGTGCAGCCCACATCCCATGCCTGTTGATGTGTTCCCCTGCTTTCTATTATGAGATGTGATTACTTCAAAGTCAGGAGGAATTGTGATCTAATTTTAGAAGAGTGTCCCTCTAGTACATATTGGTGAGTATATATATATATATATATATATATATATATGTATATATATATATATACACACACACACATTCTAGTAGTTGTATAAGAAAATTTGGGAGAGAAAAACAACAATTACCAACTGAAAGTATCTACAGTAAGGCTTCAGGTTAAAGTAGGCATTTACATTGTCTCTACTACAAATCTGTGGAAATGATTTTTATTTTTTGGGAAGAGTCATTTCTGAATTTCCTATAAAGTTTGGCATCTGTTGCTCTGTCTTCTTGGACTTTTCCCCTTTAAAATATATATATTGAAAACTTGGCTATTTCTGTTTCCTGAGCCTCACGATGAACTGAAAAACCAGAAGTAACTAGAAACCAACTCTTTAAATTGAATCCCCTGGGATAGCCCATCTCACTGCCCCTGAGGGAACCCTTTCCTGGCAGGGTAAGGGTGAAAATCAGAGAGAGCGGTAACGGGTTCTTGTGCTTATCTGGGAGTACATGCAGGCGCGTGAACCAAGTAACAAAACTCCAAGTGAATGTAAAGAGTGAATGTAGGAGCCCACGGAATGCATGAGAGAAATGTGGGCCCTTTGAAGGGCAAGGTGTTTTTTTGTTGTGTGAACAACCCAGGTAAAGCTATGAAAATGGCTACAGGGACAGTGAGGACAAGTGCTCTCAAAGGCATTAAGGTAAATGGGATTGTAACACGAATAAAGAAAAGAGAAAAAGAGCAGAAAAAAGTAGATGGGAACGCAAATGACTCATTATTGAAAGTTCTAAATGTTCTCATAACAGAGATCACCAGATTGCAGGTCTTCATTTTCCCCCAGCTAAACATTCCCTCATCTTTCTTTCTCTGCTCATGACAAAAGTAAGTTCCCCTCCTGGCCACTAGAGGTCTCTAGAGAATCACAGATCAATGCCTGAAGCCTGATACCCTCTTGGTATCAACCACTCTAGAAGGTGGAAATGTTTATTTTTCCAGTATGAATAGTCACATAGTCACAAGAGGTCCACAGCCTGAATCTTAAATTCTCAAGATTAAAAAAAATATGTAATTAACTCAGTGGGTAGCTTCTTACTCAACTTCAAGCTGGCATTGACCACTATCCCACAAATATGTCCTTTGCTATACAGATGATAGAAATTCCACTATTTTATACAGTAACAGCATTGCCTCTACTTAAAAAGGCAAATGCTTATGGAAGAAGACTAATTTATGCAATCATTCTAAGTTATTTATACCTTAGTATGAGTTACTCCGTTGGGCCTTTGCCATTGTGATTACAAAGGGTGACAGATCAGGGTTAGTGGGGAGACAAGGAGGAGGTGAAGACAAATTTCATCTATTTGACACCATTGCAGAGGTCTGACTCTGGGTCCTCTTCCAACTTCCTGCCCCACAGTAAGTGGCGAGAGTGTGTCACCCCACTCTGGGGTCAAGAGAACAAACTGCCCTCCTGTTAAGCCTTCCTGTTCAGGACGATGACTTCCAGACTTCCCTGGGATGCTGACACTATCACCCCTGGAGTCCTTAGTGGGACTCTCTTCCTGGTCACATGAACTGTAGCTATTTCAGGCACGACTGACATTTTTGACAGTGCCGGTGATGACAAGTGTACATTTCAACAATCCACTATTTAGAATACTCAAGTAATTATTTGTAATGAATCACTGATGACATCTGGGGAACAATGAAATCCTCTCTTAATGTTTGGACGATTAGCTGTGGGAAATTTTTACTTTGATGAGCTCTCATTTTTATTTCAAGAATTTTGGATATTATCTCCTGATGCACTCTGGTGTACATTAATTCTCCCTACATTGATCCATCCATACAACATTTATTGAGAGTCTTTTAATTTCCACTTACCCTGAAGGCTCTATGAACATAAAGATGGATTAGAATAGGGCAGGGCTCATGGAATACTTTGACCACTGGAGAGACGGATGTATAAAGACAATTACAAAACGCACATGAAAGTACAGAATGTTTTGGGGCTAGGTAAAGAAACTTCTAGAAAAGTAAAGTTCTTTTTTTTTCTCAGCTTGTTTGAAAGCCACCATCTGTTGTTGTTATTGTTGTTTTTATTAGAGAACAATAGTCTTCCTGATAACTCACTTGATGTCTTTGAGTCAGTTTTTAAATTGGTTGTAGCTCTTTTAAATGGCACTGACCACCAGGCTGAAGCGTAGAGTGTATGGAAAGAAATGTGGCCAGAGCCTGCTGCTATAACCCATTCGGCAGGAGTGACCCCTCATCCATTCAGGGAGACCAGTGACCAGTGGAGTTGCCTGTGCTTTCACAGTGAATATCCTGCAACTCCAGGGGTTAGGACTGTGGGAACACAGAAAATTCTCTACTGAAGAGAGTGTTACAAAGTGCCTGTGTTCTTTATTTCTGCAATTTTTCAAGGATTGTGGCCATCTCTCAGCAATCTATCCTTCTTTTAAAGACTTGCTTTCAAAACAATCAGGTGAGTGGCTGAGGTTTGGAAGTGAGTAACTACCAAAGGAGAGAGAACAAACTGTGTGCTTCAAGAGATGGGAGGTGAAAGCTCACCACCTCCCTGGGGCCAGTATTCTCAGTTGGCCATCTCTTCTGCTGGGGACAGTTTCCTGCAATACATTATGGACTCGTTTTGTTTCTGACCCAATAGCATCTGTAGTCAGTTCTCTTACTGCGAGAATGGGGAGAGGAAATTTGATCTTTTCATCATGTCCTGTGCAAAAGCACACACGTATTCATAATGAACTAATACATGTGGCCCTTACTTTTAGGTGGGCATAGACTTCTATTGATGCCAGATTCTCATTTTTCCTTGAAGAATCATGTGTGTTCTTTCATAAGTTAAGTAGATCCATCATTCTGTATTTTCTTTGCTCTGATACTCTTCTTGGAAAAAAAATTATTTTTCAAACCTTCAAACCACTAAGTGAAACAACAGGGAACATGTTCTTATGACTGAGAAGTAAACAGAGCAAGCATGTTCTGCTGTCTGTTATATAGTTTGATGTAGACCAAACTATTAATAAATAACTGAACCTATATGAAGACTGGAAGTAGCAAACTCACCAGCCAAAAATTAAAAACAAATGAAAAGGATTTCTGAATCCAAGCACTAACTTATTTTCAAAGCACTAATGCAGGTTAGTTAACATTTGTTACATGCAGTATGAACCAGGCATTGTGAGTCAAAATTATGGAGAATGTGGGAACCTGAGACTAACAGCTGCTGAGTTAAGGTCTTTAGGTTCCCTGAACAGAGGCCCATAGCATGGAATTATGTTTGTATCCTGTTGACATATATTTACAAAGGTTGGTATCATCATCTTATTTTTCCTTCTCTAAAGAGGCTTTGGAAACATAGGTGTTAAGAGTACACATCATCATTTTTTAGAAACAATTTCTCTTTGATGCTTTTGGATTTGGGGGCCTTAGAACCAATCCATCACATGTGAAAATTACACAACCTAGTTGGGAGGGAGGAGGTAGGAGAATAGAATGAGGCCATTGGCAACTTAATACTCTAAGAGCAGAGAAAGCGATTTCAGAATGGGTTTTCTAGTGTTGAGCATCATATGTCTGTCCAAGTTCTGGAAAGAGTGGCTTGAAGGTTGCACAAGGTTCAGGTAACCCTTGATTTGAGGTCCCTCATCCTGCCCTCCTGTTCCCCATGTTTCTGACGTGGCCAGGATGGAGGGAGATGGAGTTGAGCTCAGATCGGCATGTGAAGTAAAGCTGTCCTCACACTATCCTCTGCTCACGTTTACCCAGGTTCGTTCCAGAGATGGGGATCAAGGGCCATTTGTCTTGGGCCCAAGATTGATGGAGGGCCTCACAGTTTGCCTTCTGAAACTATCTCCCAAAGAAGATATGCATATGGTTATCAAGGTTATTCTGGGGTCACAAGCATTCATTTGTTAGATGTGAACATATGAGAAATACTGTAATTTCTGTAGCAGTATTTTGGCATTTATTCATTTTTTAAAATATTAAAAGTTTCCAAATATGGAATTGGCTCAGACCTCTCTCAGCCTCTGAGAGGCCCTGAATTTACCACCAAACAGCAGCCAACATTTGAGGTCCCCTGGGCTTTTGTCCCATGCCAAATGACACAGCTGGTCCCTCTGCTCATAGATGCTAAGAACAGATTAGATTCACTGCTGCTCCTCTTCTTGTTTGAGTATGTACTTCAAAGTGGGGCTTTTAATGTTAGTTTTTAAACTTTGGATGCTTGTAGGACACAAACATTTTTGACTTATGGGAATTAATATTTTACCAGTTGAAAAAGTACTATGATGGGGGACATTTCTAACTGTTTAAATTGAGAGGGAGAAAGAATGCTGAAATTCCTAGAGCTCACCAGGGTAAAGTGAAATAGAGTCTGCTGATATGTTAGTCCACAAGGACAAAGCAGTGGGAATGAAGCTCAGCGTTTGGGCTGTGCTTGTGTGTGTGTGTGTGTGTGTGTGTGTGTGTATGTGTGTATGTGTGACTGTCTGCCTATCTTTGTGAAGTTGGCAGATCAACCCTAAACAGGCGTCGTGTGGCTGAGGCATATGTGTACACAAATGGAACTAGCTCAGGTGGTGGCTTCCAATTGTAAAAAATTCTTTGTTTTGCCTTTCCCTTGCTGGAAAGTACTGCCAATAATATCTGAGCAATATCTGGGGCCCATTTCCATTTGGATTTAGAGACTTAGGACTCTAAAACTTTCTAAAAAAAAAAAAACCCACAAAAAACAAAAAACCATGTCCAATTGGGCCAGTAGGGGAAGCCATGATGCAATCTTTGTGTGTTTATTTAATTTTTGATTACCATTTCCTTCAGATATCTGTGTTCATACACTACAAGACATATTGTGCTTAATTTTATTATGTATATATTTTTGTTTTAATTTTTCTGACTATAAAACAATACATGCTTTTTGTAGACAATTTGGAAAATATAGAAATGTATCCTATAAAGAAGCTAAAAAAAGTGTATAAACTCAGCAAGCACTGTTTTAAGTGCTTAATTGTTTTAAGCTGACTTAATTCTAATGGCATTTTATTAATTCTTGTTAATTCTTTATGAATTTCTATGCAAATCATTTCATTGAAGATAATTATGACATGCACATCAGAGCTGTATGCTTGCCCGTCTAAACCTGTCTATTATGACTCTAAAATACAACGGAGACCTGTTGAGATACCATCTAAAATCCAAAGGTTATATGGTTTGTGGCCTGAATCTTCTGTTTCTGTTTTAAAGTAACAGTGATGGTTAATATTTATTGTTGACTCTATCAGCCATTGTACTCAATTCTTTACGAGTCAACTATTTTAATACAACAACCTTAAAGGAAAGTACCACTGTTAGATTCCCATTCTGCAAATGGGAAAAGTGAGATAAGAGGGGTTAAGTAACTTGGCCCAGCTTAAAGGCCAGTAAGTGGTAGAGGTGAGCCAGTCCCTGTGTTCCGGAAACCCTCAGCATCCCGCCTTCTAGACTTGAAAGTGCTCAGCTTCTTAGAGGAATAAGGGCACAACCAGGTTAGGCAGGACATATCTGAGCACATGAAAGGGCAGCTAAACACGTCCCCTTGCTTTGATTTCTGTAGAGACATGTCCCCCTGTGTTAAGTGGTGACAGGCAGCGTGGGGGTTTTGCTCAGGCGACAGGCTGGAAATGCACGTGCCGGGGGGGGGGGGGAGGGGGGAGGCTTGTGAGATCACATCCGAAGCCGACTGGACTCATTTCAGCCCTTTGCAGTGTTGATTTAGACGAGGGGGAGAAGAGGTGAACCCGTCTTCCTTGGCTTAGAAGATTATGGATCTGCAACTTCAAAAGCTGTTTGCAATTTTATATTCGCGTCTCCTTGCCAAGGTGCTTGTCTTATCTTAACTTGGTTGGCTGGGGCTGCTCTGAGTAAGCCGGGCGGTTTCCTTCTGCGTTTGGAAGGAAGCTACAGGGGCAAGAAGTGGGGGTGGGCTGTGGAGAAGTGAGTGTGGCTGAGAGGATTCTAGTGGCGGAAAGAGGGGAATAGGCTGGGAGGTGGGCCAGAGGAGCAGTGTGTGTGAGGGCCACTTGGGGAAGCAGAGAGTAAAGGCTCTTTCCTGGCCAGTGCTGATCCGGGAGGTCACACCGTCTCAGCAGGAAGAACACAGACAGAACACAGGCAGACAGGTCTGCCATAGAGTCAGGCAGACCTGCCTGCAGTTCTGGCTCTCTGGTTTTAAGGCTTTGTGACCATGGTCAACTTGCTAAACCCCTTGAGCCTGTCTATCCTTTCCTGCACTGTTGGCTCTGTGGTCTGTTTCTTGCTAGGCTTGGGTTGTCCGGTTGCCCTCAGTATTCCAGGCCCAGCTTGATGTAAAAGGGGAATGCTGGTGTGGGAGACTTGGAGATAAGACTGATTTTCTGTCTTTACTCTTCACCAGCAACCTGACCCAGTCAAGACTAGGGGCTTCTGTGACCTCCAGCAGTGGTCCCCAACCTTTTTGGCAACAGGGACCAGTTTCATGGAAGATAATTTTTCCATGGACTGGGATGGGGAGGATGGTTTCAGGATGATTCAAGTGCATTACATTTATTGTGCACTCAGACCTCTCTGCTAATGATACTCTGTATTTGCAGCTGCTCCCCAGTGCTAGCATCACTGCCTCAGCTCCACCTCAGATCATCAGGCATTAGATTCTCATAAGGAGCGCACATCCTAGACCCCTCGCATGCGCAGTTTACGGTACGGTTTGTGCTCCTATGAGACTCTAATGCTGCTGCTGATCTGACAGGAGGCAGAGCTCAGGCGGTGATGCAAGCGATGTAGAGCAGCTGTAAATACAGATGAAGCTTCCCTTGCTCACCCACCGCTCACCTCCTGCTGTGTGGCCTGATTCCTAACAGGCCACAGACTGTTACCAGTCTGTAGCCTGAGGGTTGGGGACCGCAGACGTCCAGTTTCCCCATCAGTAAAAGGGGATAATAATTCTCACTCTTCTCACTTTATAAGGTTCTGAGAGGCTCAAAGAAGATCAGGGATTTGAAAAGACTTTGTAAACCTAAAAGGATTATATAATGAGCTATTCTGGATGCAGGGTTAGAGGTGCAACTGAACACAAAATGCTGGTGGACTGCTTGGTTCTCACACAGGGATGGCAGAAGGGTTTCAGTTTGTGAGCCAGCTCTTGCTGACTGGTGGTGGCTGCTTGGACCTCTCCATGGAGAAGGATTCTGGCTTTGGCTGGGTTCGGTGGGAAAGAATGCTAGTATTGATTATTAATGTCTGCATGGACAAAGGAGTAGAAGTGGTTCTTGTGCTATGTGTTTGCTCTTTCTGCTGTAGCCTAGTGATTTCTAAATTTGGTTGATCATTTACCAGATTCAAAATCTGGTAAAAATGCCCCACTATACAGATTTCTAATTTAATAGACTGTGGGTGAGACCCAGGGTGAAGGTAGTGAATCTTCATTTTTTAAAGAAAGCTTTCCTTCATGGTTATTCTGACAGTTGTGCAGGTTTGGTTATCATTGCTCACATCTAAAGGAGAGGCAGGGCAGAGATTGAGTTGCTTGGGAACTATGGGTGAGTCTCACGGAGCTCTGAAGATTGGAAGAAGGAAGAACAAAGCACAGAAGAGTTAGGCAACTTTTCTAGACATGGTCATAAGTTTTAAAAATGTAGATCAGGCCTGTGTTTTTTAGTAGGTTGCCTAACTCCTTCCACATTAAACAAATTCATTGTAGTGTCTGTTATGATGATTCTACCAATGGCTTCAGGCCAGATTCCTTTTCCGTGTGGTTTAGACAGCTGCTCCAAAGGGGCCAGATCCTGAAATCCATTGCCTACCCCTGCTTCCTGCTTTGAATCTACATCAGTTTGCAACTAGGAGTTTCATAAATCAGAAAAAAAAGATAAATTAACTTCTGTGTTAACTAGAGGGGCTCTGAAATTTCTGCTTTACCTTTAATCATTTTGATTTTAGCTTTTATTACAAACCAAACTTGCAAACACAGCATTGCAATTGTGCATGCAACTCCCAAGATGCTGGGGGAGCAGCTGATATTTCATCATTTGAGGACAGTTTGTGCCTACAAGTGGCAGGGGTGCAGGAGCAGACAAATACGGAAAAGGATGCCTGTGTCCCACTCCTGTTAATCTCTGTCATCTGGACTCACAGATGATCAACATATTGGCTGATATGACCTTGGAGAAAGAAGGTATTTTAAACTTCAATTCAAAATCCCAATTCCTTCTCACTCAATAATCAAAAGAAAGAAACTATAATGGTAGAAGTTCTGGTGCTAGTATCAGCCATTTTGATCACAAGACACAGACTAGCGTGACTTAGAGCTTACGAGCTGGTAGCTCCAGCCCTAATGCAAGCTCCTGGAAATGGTCACAGCCTTTTGTGAGCAGGAGTAATGACATCTCTGGTTGTTTAAGGATTAAATAGGTAGGGTTGTGACTCTGGATGCTGGCATTGATTCAGGGCACACAGAATAGAGATGAAGGTATAGCTAAAAGCATTTGCTACTGTAGGAATCCTGGTTTATTACCAAGAAATAGGGGTGCAGGAGGCCTTTTTCTTTTGGCAGAAGCTGAGGCCTCTGAATTCTGCCTGTATGAACATGTAAGCTGCGGGTCTGTGATTCTTTTCTCTGTTCTTTCTTCTTCAATCTGGCTTCATCTAAAAAAAATACACATGTGAGCCCATAGGAGAGAAAGGAGAAGTTATAGTACTGTACGTGCCTGTATGTGTGTGTATGTGCATGTTTATTAAACCACGGATTGCAAACCGACTGCCCATGCCATGAATTTTGCCTTTATATATGCTTTGTTTGGTTAGCACAGTGTTTTGAAATTTTGAAATTATACAAATCCACCTAGGAATATAAATTATAAATTTTTATAATGTGTGATCACTAAAGGCATTGGGGTTTGGGATCTGTGGGTTAAACCTTTGTTTAGCTACACTTTCTGAGATCTTGTGTAAGAGTGATAAAGAGCAAAAACAAAAACAAAGACTTTCCAAGAATTTTCATGTGAAGCTTTACTGTTCATTTCTCTGAGCCAGTACATTGTTTTCTAGCTTTTAAATTTCCTGGTAAGGGGCACATTAGTTGTAGCAAATGGATATTCAAACTCCAGATACTCTAGGATTTATACTTTTTTTTTTCTTATTTCCACCTCAGATCCACTGAAATCGTCCAGGTTTTATACTGACTCTAACGTTGATGGTTTTAATTTTTAGTTTTATTTTGTTTTATTTTAAAGATGGGAGGGAGAGGAAATGGAGGAGTGCATAAGTAGGCAAAAGGGCAGGAATGATTGATGGCCACAGAAAGTCCTGACAAATTCGTAGTCAATATTGTTTGTCTAGAGAAGCTTGTGTGACAAAAGAAGTGTCAGCAGCCACCTGAAGTCTCATTCTTTAGGACCCGGCCTTCGAGTTAGAATAGGGGGCTTGAGTGAAATGCCTGTCATGCTTAAGTGGAAAAATCACTCCGGATGAGTGAGAGAGGCTGGCAGTCATGCATTACAGGGAGAATTTAGTGTGTCTTACAAGGTTGATACAGGCACCCAAAGTGACTGGCTTTAGCTTTTCTCTATTAGGAGGGCCACTGGAAGGATAAAACCCAAGAAAAGAAGCAACTTCTTGCTTCAGATTCACAAGCGCTTGTAAAAGACTTTCGGTCTCATCACTTGAATTGTCACCCCAGTCTTTGCCCCACTTCCTGTCTCTTGTTAGGTTTTCACTCTGTTCTTGCTTTCTTAAATACCGGGGACAAATTCACTGAGCACAGAGTGGAGGAAGGGAAAGGATAAGCTGTTATTCATTCTCTCTATATATCTTTGTCTGTCTCTCTCTCCCAGAATGTGAAATGTCTGCTTGTCTGTGTGGAACGGGTCGCGAATATTCCCAGCCATTGCCTGCGGTGCACAACAGGCTAAGCTCACTGTCCGTGGGTGATTTATCTGTCAGCATCTCTCACATGATGTGGCTTTGGGAGAGCTGTGGTTTCTCATTCAGATGAAGTCTGAGAGCCTGTGATTCTGTAAGACGTAGAGAATTTGGAAGGGGAGGTGGACAATAGTTCTCTGAGCTCCCCGGAGCCTGCTGTTTCAGAGCCATCACCACCGACATTTGTAGGTGTGCGTACAATTTAGGTTTCTTCAGTTTCATTTTCATCTTCCCCCGCTGTGTGTCTTACCATTTTTTTCTGTAATCCCAGAGAGTTTTGAGAGGCTTCTTTGGCATGAAGTTTCTGAACCTGTTTGGCCTCCAAGGCTTTGGCCATCAAGTTGTTATAAAATGGGGCTTTATTTGTGTTGTCCCTTGCTGATGTATAGAGGGTGGTGGCATTTATGAAAAGAATGTGGCCTTGAAGACCACATAATTCCAAACTTGCATCATTCAGCTAATAGTCTGAACTCAGTTTTACAATTTATTTGGCCTTTCAGCTTTGAAATGATCAGATCCTTGAAAAGAATTTAAATTTGAGGTATTTACCTTACTTCAAATTTTGATCATGAATAAACTTTTAAAATTGTTTATATTACACTATTTCAAATTTTGTGTAAAATATAACCACACTAGAATATTCTATTGGGGTTTATGTCTGGTAACTCTTATAATTTTTTTAAGTATGATTTAATTCATAGGGCCAAACATCCTAAATCTTACTTGTGGAAATATGGGGCTAAAGTTTTTGTAAGTGAGAGGGTAAGCTAACAGGACTTGGAAAGTATTTTAGGATAAATGTTGGGGCTGTTATTACTACCAAGTTATTAATAGCCTAGAAATGCCTCCAAAACAAATTAATTTAATTGAATTTAAGAATAATTTATTCGGTACCTACCAAAAGCTGGGCAGAATAGTAGATACTGGTGCTTCTACAACGAACAGGATCTGAAATGAAGTCAGTGAGTTGATAATCAAGGATACAAAAATGTTAAACTAAAACCTTAACATTGTCTTCTTTATCTTATTCTCTTATCTTTTTATCCTATTCTTTTATAAAGATGACTATAATATTACCAATTGTTGTAAGGAGAAATATAAAAACATTTGGAACCTTTTTGGGAATGTCTAGGGAGGAAACAGAAAGTCTCTATAAATTTGCTCAAGTTTTAAAGATAAAACTTCTAATTTTCCCTGTTGAGGCTCCATGCCTCTTCCTAGCTGTGTGTCTTTGAGTGAGTCATTTAACCTCTCTGTGCCTTCATTTTTCCTTTTGTTAAAATGAAAAAATTGAAAGTAATTGCCACAAAGGATTATTATGGGAATTAAATGAGTTAACATTTGTTAAGCTCTCAGAACATCGTGACATATTCTAAACTTTTGGTAGTATCTTTTAAAAATGTCTTCATCCAGTTTTAGTGTATATATGGTATGCTTACACAATGGAATCTTTATCTATGATATAGGAAAGCTTTCGATGTCAGCTCAATTTTCATTGTCCAGAAGGGCAGCTCTAAAAGTTCTAGAATGCAGAATTTGATGTCCACTGAATACAGAACTCAATCCAGAAATCAAATTGTTTTGGTGAGATTTATCTCTCTGGTTAAAGTATGATGCAGAAAAAGTTCCATTCTTTGTTAATACAGTTCTAGTCAAATTATATTTTGGATATGTAGTACTTATGTGGTGTTTGCAGTGTCATAAATGCTGAGCTTCATGATGGTACTGATGGTCTTGGAAATATATTTTTTTCAAGTGTTTTTTAAAAGTGTAAAGAAAGTAGCTAAAACATCAATTCTTTAGTCTTTTCAAAATTAGGTTTCTTGGAGGAACTTTCATTTTCTGAAATAAACATCCCACTGAGCCTGTTGCTACATATAAATATGGATTCACTAAATGTGGTTTTGCTTAAAAACAAGATATGCCCAACTAACTTCGCTTCCTTTTTTGATACAGTGGGGTGACTGGTGGGGAGGGGAAATGCCACAGACAAAATGTGTCTGGATTTCAGGAAGACGTTTGATAGAGTTGCTTATGACGTCCTTGTGGGAAAGATGAAGATATATGAGCTGGGTGATAGTTAAGCTAGGAGGATTCATGGCCAGTTGCACAATGATATACAAAGGGCACTGAATTCCAACTGGTGCCACTTGGGTGGGAGGTTTCAGTGCTCTGTTTGTGGACCTCACCTTTTTGATTGACATCTTGACCTGAGGTTTGGATGATTTCAATAGAGAGGGAAAATTAAGAAATCGGAACAAATAAGAATATAAAGTTTAAAATAAACAAATCCTTCATTCTGGTTAAAACCTTTAGGGTGCATTTGTGCTGGGAGAAGGTATCATTTTCTGTGTGAGACAGGCTGAGGGTTTTTTGTTGCTGTGAGTTCCATATGATGATCAATATGATACAGCTCCTGTAAGATTTAAGATCTTCCTTAGCTGCCTTTTAATTAGAAATACAGTTTTGATAACAAGGAGACAATAGTCCCACCATGCCCTGCTACCTGCTATAGTCAGACCACATTTAGAGTGTTGTTCAGTGCTACATACTGCATTTTGGTTTTGCAGGGAGAGGTGATACAAAAGCTAGAGCGAACCTGGGTAGTGAAAGGCCTGGAAAATGACTTATACAAGGAACAGTTGAAGGACCTCAGAAATGTTTAGCTTACAGAAAAGAAGGCTGGGGAAGAGGGCTAGTGACTGGCTATCTGGTTTCAAATATTTAAAGGAAGATCAAGTAGAACAGGAAGTTGAACTTCAGCGTCACTATAGCAGACAGAATTAGGACCAAAGGGTACAAAACACAGGGGAACAGGAGCTCTTTGAGCAATGAGAGCTGGTAGATAAAAGACTGATTTTCTCGTTGTTGGATGAAGTCAAAGAGAGGGCACAGGAAGGCTGTTTAGGAAAGCTGTGGATGCCGTGTATCCAGAGGGCTCAAAGCACTGGCTCGGGAGTTGAACAGCGGCTTCTTGAGCTCTGGCTTTGCTGGTGGCAGTGTGACCTTGGGTAATTCATTTAATATCTCCATGATTAGGGTTTCTCATCTCTACAGTGCAGAAAATAATAGCTCCTTTCTCCTGTGGTGGTTGTGAGGATTTAAATTAAATAATCCACATGAAATGCTTACATCACCTAGCACCTAGTAAAATACTCAATAAGTGACAGTTATTGCTATTACTAGTCCTGATGTGAGGGAGGGTGGAATGCTCTCCTTTCCAAATCTGACATTTTATATTTTGATCAATATGAGGATTAAAAGGGATAAATGTTATCTAGGTTGTAGTCCTAGGAAGCCTTTAATTGCATTCTTTCCTTTGCTTCTACTCAATGCTCCTTTCAACTTCTTTAGGGGTACATCTTGGGGTGCAAGAGTCAGTCTTCTTTTTCTCGTATATATGTCATCAAAAACAAAGTGGCAGTGGCCTTGAGAAGGTGGCCTCCATTCTGAGGACCTAGAGGGTATGTTTTGGCTCATTTTCTTGGGAAATGGTGATCATAGTATACAGAAACTGGAGAAGGATATGCCTAAATTAAAATTGTGTTAGAGATTTATATGCATACTGATTTGTTATTGTTTCTATGCCTTGAGTTAATAGAAAATGAGTTGAATAAATATTGAAATAATTGTGCACTTAAAAAGAATTATTGTTAGAGAACAAAAGGCATATGCAACAGAGGTGTAACCATGCATTATGGTTTTATCCAACTTCCTGGTCGAATCCCGCCACAGTTTGCTGACAGAAAACTCACGCCACATTTGTTGGGAGAAGAAAAAATCATTTCCAGGAGTCCAGCTTCTCTTCCTCCTTTCCCCCCAGCTACCTTCTGCCTTTAAAGTGCGGGAACACGCAACAGGAAGTCACCAGAGGGCATTCTCAGACCATTTAAATATTAAGGAACTACCGCTGGGAAGTACAAGACAATTCTCCACTTTGTCCTCCTTTTGGATAAGGCGATGGTTTCTAGCACACACTTGGAAACACTTGGAGTCCGTAGGCTGATGTGCTAGATAAACCCCCACCCAACTCTGGGGTATCAGCAGAGACATTTTACTGAGTCACCATAGACTTCAGATCTTTCTGCTCCCATTCTGATGCCAATGTCATCCTTGAAAGCTGGGCAGGCAACATGGGCAGGCAGAGAGACTTCTGGCCTGGGATTCCGGAGATGTGGGGATTTGGGTTCTGGTATTAACTGTTATTTTGACCTTCAGCAAATTACATTATGCCCCAAATCTCAGTTTTCAAATCTATAAAATGAAAATTAGGTAGAATGCCTGAAGATCATTTTGAGGTCTAACTATCAGTGGTTGAATTCTTTTCTTTCTCCTCTTTCCCTTCCTTTTTCCTTCCAGATTAAACTAAAGGAGAAACTGGGATACACTGACACTGTATTTGGAGTAGGTCTGCTATGACCTAGTAATTCTGAACAGACCATCTCCAAAGGATTGATGATGTGCACTGCTCACTGTGGAGTTGAATGCTGAGCACCCAGGGTTTGAATGGAAACTCCCCTTCTCCCCAACACACACACACTTTGTTCAGGCCTCCCAGACTGGGGCATGCATGATTTCAGGGTTGGAACAGCCATGGGACCAATATAATCCAGCACCTTGGAACATTGGTTCTACTCAAGAATTCTGGAAAAAAAGATGATTTTTAAAATGTTAAAAAGAGATATTATGGAACATAGGTCAAAAATTTGCATGCATTTTTATTATTAAAAACAAGACTTCAAAAATATGGGGTCTGTAGTTGGATGCTTTGGGTGTACTTCTAGATCTCCTGGGATTAGAATTATTTCTTCATTTTATTGGAGTGTGTTGGAGGAATAGTTTGGAAAAGCTTAACCCTTGAAGTATGTTTTGAATTTGTCTTAGGCTGGGTTTCTTTGAAGCAGCAGAGCCTGAGGCAGACACTCAGCTACATGTACATTGCTGAGGGCATGGATGCTCTTTATCGAGAAACCTGCTAATAAGTGAGAGAAGCAGGGTAGGAAAGGGGCAGAGCTGAACAATGATGTGGTCTCAAGGACCATGATCTGATTCATGGACCCGGGCTCTGATGAATAACTCAAACCACAGAATTGACCCACCTTGAGGCAAGGGGGCTGAGATTTTTATATTTCCATGTCAGTCATTATTTGCAGTGTATCCTGGGGTGAAGCCTGAGAGATGACAGTCTTCAGTTAGGGGACAATTCCCCAGAGAAGGGAACAGGTGCCAGCTGTATGTCTCCAGGGGTATGCTGGAGTTGGCTCATAACAGCTCACCAATGCTGACTGTGCACGTTGCTTCCAATTCCCCATTCTGTGACCTCACTCTGGTGGCTTGCAGTTGACCATGATGGAAGCATTTGCGTCATGAATATCAACAAAAGCTGCAAATCCAGGCCTTTTCCCCCAGACAGAGGGCCAGTTGTTAAACATTTTCCAGCATACCCCTGGCCAACACTCTCAGCAGCTGGGGGCTGGTGTCCTGGCTGGTGAAGGGCATCTGGGCAGGGCACCAGCAGCATCTACTACACAGGAGTTACAGATAGGCCTGCCCGCAAGTGACCTCCCCAATCAATGTGTCAGCTGGCAAGCCATTCCTTCAGGGTTTGCCTTTCCTAACCTCTTTCAAAATTGTGTCACACAATATTGGGAAGCACAGAACTAATAATTCACAACATTCCAGTAAAAACGACTCACTGTGTTTTTTAATCAGGAGAAAGGTAGAGAGGAAAACCTCAGGAAAGAACATGTAATCTGAATTACCTGTAGTAAGGGACAAGGAAGAGCTCTGCTATGTCACTTAGGGACAGAATTTAGAATGCCTATGACTCTGTAATATTTTTTGGAAAATATTTTTCAGAATTTATCATTTAAAACATTGTACTTGACTAAGATGATAGAAAGCTAGACTTTTTACTATGAAAAATTTATTAAGAAAAATTTCAAATATATACAAAAGTATATCTATATCTGATGAATAGTATAATAAGCCCACACATACTTATCACTCAGTTCAAACTTATTAACTTATGGCTAATCTTGTTTCATTTATATTCCTACTCATTTCCCCCCTGGGATAGGGGAAGTTTTGAAGGCTTGGTTAATTGGGTAAAGGTTAATGGGTCTAGAAAAATGCCAGGATTGGGGGACTTCACCAAGGACTAAGGGGAAGAAGTTTTCTGACAGATGGCATGCACAGCAGCTAATGGATCACTTTCCCTAACCTATTAGGATCCAGTAGGAGTCATTAGAAGACACATGAAATGCATTACATGGGATCTGTATTCTGGTTAACCCCGCAATTTTCACCTGCAGCTCCTCCTAAAAAGAAGAACCAGTGATAGAAAGAACAAAAGAGCAGAGTGACAGCATTCCTGCAAAAGGAGTCCAACACTTTGCTTCCTAAGCACTGCCTTCCCCGCTGGGCTTTCTCTTTCTGTTCAGGTAGACAAGAGAAAAGTGTCAGGACAATTTCTGAGTCCAAATTCTAAATTATATTCCATCTTTAGAGCAAGGCTTGTCATCACCATAACAAGATAAGAATCTCTTGACTCTTATTTAATGGGCAAAGAAGTCTCATTCGAAAATACCTTCTTGTGATAGGTTTACTGTACTCACAGTGATGAGTTGTGGCCAATATGCTTTTTTCTTTTTCTTTTTTCTTTTCATAGTCTTTGGGGCTCTGGGGTAAGAGATAGCCACTGACCTTTTTCTAAGAATAGCAGGTTTCCTTCTTTCTACTTTCTGGCCATTCTACTTTCCCTCTTACTGGTTATAATTCCAAAGATAATGCATATACAAGCACTTCACAATTTGGAGTTGGAAGAATAAGTTATGGGGCCCCAAGAAGAGCATGTTTGGAAAATTAATAATTAATTTGGCATGAATGAATAAACTAGGGAAGACTTGGTTCGGTCGTTATATATTTATCACTAGAAACGTCTATCAAGGTTAGTTGGAAGTGGACAAATGACTTGAAAAATTAAACCATTGGGAGCTTCAGAAAGCCATTGCTGAAGGAAGAGTAGATACTACAGCAGATAGACAGCTCTGTCTGGATTACTGTCGAGCTAGTTTCTAATGAATCGGCTGCAGCTACTTTATTGGAATTGCTCAAAATAAAACCCTCTCCTTTGAGCATGTGGAGAACCTGAGAAAGAAGCTTCTCTGATGCTGTAGACAAGTGTGTGAACTGTTTATCGACAGAGGGTTTTCACTTGCTGGTTGGTTGGAAGAGGTTGTTGACAGCTTCTGGGCCCATGTGGATCAAAGGAAGAAAATGAAAGAATTCTTTCCTGAGGGATGGTTATAAGTGAAGATTGGAAAAGGCTGTGCAGGTATCGATTCCTACAACTCATCTCTTTTGCTAGTAAATCTTGAAGATGTATTTGTTAAGTTTAAAATTGACCATAAGCTGGCTGAATTTCTGTTGAGGTTTTTCCGTAGTTATTGGGAATCAGATTTAATTCTTTCAGTGGGTTTCTTGATGTCTTTATTAGAACCCATATTGCATTATTTCTTTTTCATTGAAATGTCATGATGTGAAAACAAAAAGCAATTTGCAAAGTACATGAATATTTCTGATCTCTTATCAAATAAAAAATAATAAGTTTTACAAAACATGTGCACATGTGTGTGCATTAGCAGAAGTTGGATTTCATTTTATAAAATAGACTTTTTAAAAAAGATTTTTTTTGGGAGCAGTTTTAGGTTCACAGCAAAATTGAGAAGATGGTACAGTGATAGCCTGTATACCCCTGGCCCGCACATGTGTAGCCTCCCTTATTGTCAACATCCCCCACCAGCAGAGCACATTCGCTTCAACTGAGGAATCTACACTGGTACATCATAATGACCCAAAGTCCATAGTTTACATTAGGATTCACTTTTGGTGAATCCTGAGTTTTCAATCTCTGAGTTTTGACAAATACACAATAATGTATATCTGCTATCATCGCACGTAAGAAGAGTTCCACGATTTTATTTTGGAAACCTAATTCTTAAATAACTTTTGTTCTCTTAGGCTGCCCCTAACCTGTCCCCAAACCAAGTATTCATCGTGACAATATGCGTATAAGTGCATGTAATGAAAAGTGCAATTAGACCAAAAATTTTTGAAATAGAGTATGTTATACTTTGGGGAAAATATTTTTGAAATGTAAAGCTGTCACCCCAAACACAGAATCCACTGGCAGAATGAGGATGCTAGTGTGTATTTAGTCTGTCCAAGCGGAGGGCTTCTTAAATCCAGGATCATTTTTGGGCACTGATTCTGAGTCGAGCCCAACAGACATCAGGTCTCCAAAAACTCTTTGCATGAACCTCCTCTGAGCAGCTTTTTTACTTCTGTGACCCAAGTTCTTTAAAAAATTAGAAAACCTGGGAATAAGTTGCAATCAACCTGATTCACGTTATTACTAGCTTATCTTTCTGGTGGAACAAACATCAGTACCTTTAATCTTCTCAAGTGGTATAATAAGTAGGATAATCTCAGGCAACCTGAGTGACCAAATCCTAAGTCCTCTTTCATAGTAGTTATGTGGCAATGACCTTAATCACCCTAAACTGTTAACTATGTAGTAAGTTTATGACCTCAAGGCCAAATTAAAGGAACCCAGACCCCTTAATTATGTACTTAATTTGTTGTGACAGGGATAAGGTGGAAATAGAGGATTAAGATTAAATGAAAGATAGAAAAATGGAGATTAGGAAAAGCATACGGTTAAAATGGGAACCACTACTGCTGTGCATATGAATTCTTCGGACCACTGACAAGTGTGTTAGTGCTGATGCCCAAATGGCACAGCGGCAGCGCAGTGAAGGACGAGCCTTGGCTCCCAGGCTCATACACCTGGGAAGAAGCAGATCTGCAACTAGCGCAGATGCATCCAATACCTACCTGGTGGGGCCGGAGAGAGGATTAAAAGAGATAACATTCATTAAAACAAGTACTTTGTGAGCCACAAAGCTCTATTTAAATACAAGTTTTGATTTTAATATGACAATTGGTACTTATTCCCAAAGATCTTGTGACAAGACTAACGTGAATGAAGCAAAACGGCATATAATCAAATTCTAAATTGCCTTATATGGATGATAATTTCTACAGGAGACAAGGGATGAGAAAAATCCAGGTAAGCTGGAGTGCTCAGTGAATGCTCCACGGAAGAGAAAGGATTTAGGCTTGTCTTTGAAATGTGGATGAACTATACCAGGAGAGTGGTGGGAGTGAAGTGAAGTGTTTCAGACAGGGAGAGCTTTAAGATAATGTAGGTAGAAAGAGACAAGGTGAGTACTGGGACCTGTGAAGAAACAGTATTCATTCACTCATTCACTCATTCACTCATTCATTCATTCATTCAACAGTCATTTATGGAGCTTCAACTCAGTGCCAAGTGCTGGAGACACAAAGGCAATAACCCAAGGTCTCGGCCCTCAGGAAGCTCAAGTCCTGTGTGCATGTGTTGAAAAGTGCTGGACAGGCCAGCACAGGTGGGGTTGGCGAGCTCCAGCAAAACTATTCAGTGAGGAAAAGTGGACGCGTACTGTGTGATTACGGTCAAGGAGCACGAGAGGAAAGTTGTAGAGGTACAAATAACACCAAAGTAAAAATTAAGCTTTAGTTTCTAGACTTAGTTGTTAAAACATAAACTTAGGCACATTAACATTTTAATGAGTTTATTTGAGCAGACGGTTATTCATGAATTGGGCAGCACTAAATCATAAGCAATTCACAGCTCCACTGAAAGGGTGCAAAGGGAAAACTTTTATAAAGTGTTTGCAAAAGCAAGACCCAGAAAATGTTTGATTGGTTGAAGTGGAAAGGTCCCTAGTTTGAGGTTAGTTGATGGTCTCTGTTGTAAAGTCCCTAGTTAGAGGATAGTTGGCAGTTTTTGGTTAGTTAAGCTTAAGTTTTGTTTTACTGTTTCTATCCAGTTGGGTTTCTGTTTGCTTACGTAGGAAGCCAAGGTGCTGGAGCCATCTCAGCCTAATGGCCTCTCAATGAATTATTTTAACAGAGCCTGACTCCCTACTAGCAGTGGTTCCTAGGATTTGTTGCCTAACTTTGCCTATTCTTGATTTCTTTCAATGGAGGCAGGGATGGTAGACAGTATGGGCAGTCTATGTGTCCTGATAATAACCTGATGTTATTGCTGATGTGAGGATTTGGGGTGCCCAGTGTCAAGGGCAAAGTGATTGGAAGGGGAAGGTTAACGAATCAAGGGTATAAAGAAAGGAGCCTAGAGGATTGGGGAAAAATACAGAAAACAGAAGCACGAGGAGAGCAGGGATCACAAAAAGATGATTCTAAAGAGAATAGAGAGCACACCCAAATAGAAAGTCATAGAAGACAAAGGCTGGGGAGAAAATAGGTCCTCCAAAGAGTATGTGGCAGCTGCAATGGAATGAAAGGAGCTGGGCTCGGGGCTTGAGTGCCTGCTCCACTGCTGGATAACTTCATGAGCTCAGGCAAGTCACAGCCTCACCTGCTCATGCACGTTATGCAGTAAGAAACACCTGGCCTGTAGTGGGCACTCAGCAAATATTCAAATGCATTTCATCTAGAAAGATGTGCTATATTTTTACTGTAAATTCAAATACTTAATGAGGGGAAAACTAGTTAGGGTACAAGTTTCACATAAGGGACTGCAAATAAAGCGGAACAAATGGGAGACTCTGGGTGGTGTAGCTGTGCAAGCTCAGAGTCCAGTGTTTCGACAGACCTTGGCTAAGGGTTATTTATTTCTTCTTTCTCCAAGGCAGTGACATTTACTGATGAGGTAAACCTAATAAGCATCTACTAGATTTTCCTGCCAGTAGCACGCTGACGTTGCCCACCTGCTGTTTCCCCTCTGAGGTCACTTAATTAAGGAGTATTTTTTTATGTGACACCTCATTAGGTCCTCTGGGACGCTATGTGCGGGAAGCCATTCAGCAAGAGCCCTTGTACACCCCAAGCGTGCTAGGGCTGCCTGGAAGAAATGCTCCTAACCCAACGGGACCCTGCATTTAGCAGCCCTTTGAAGGAGAGGTCTGTGTGGCAACAGGCCTGGCCCTTGGTCCAAATAGCTGATGCCGTGGTTGTCCTTTGGGTTGAGGCATGAGAATCGTGAAGAGGTGTGGGTTTGCGGGACACTAGATCATAAAGCACTGTGGCCACAGCAATGGCTGGTA
The DNA here is from genome assembly GCA_963574885.1 of Lepilemur ruficaudatus. Classification (NCBI taxonomy): domain Eukaryota; kingdom Metazoa; phylum Chordata; class Mammalia; order Primates; family Lepilemuridae; genus Lepilemur; species Lepilemur ruficaudatus. The sequence goes on from CAUYRT010006571.1 coordinate 29,892, forward strand.
ATTTATGCCTCTGTCACTGAGCCAAAGGGGCTGACAAAGGAAGAGATATCTTATCACTTTATATCAGAGGGAATTAGAGATCTACAGATTCTACTACTTGTGAGCTGTGAGAAGCAGGGTTTTTTTTTTTTTAAATCTGAATTTTAATTAGATTGTTTTAGCTGAAATTGGAAGTCAGAAATTGAATAAATATCTCAAAACTTAGTTGAAGTAATATGAGAACCTATTCAACCTAGCTCTGTCTGGAAGGCCTGGACTCGAATTTTTTTATTTTATTAACAACTTTATTCTCTGCTATTTGCCAAGCTTTGGTTCAGGCATTTTGCTGAGTTGAAAACTGTGGAAATTTGTTGTAATTGGAGGGGAAAGAATCACATGTGGTTTCTTCCAAACCTTTTTCCAATTCTTTTTTTTTTTTTTTTTTGCTCTGAATTCCATGGGAAAATTACCCAGAAGGGTTATTTTCTCCTTTAATGATGCAACAATGCTTGGTTTGCTTTGCCTCTTTTTATTTTCTAGCTGCATTATAATTACATTTTCCCACATGACTTATTTTTTTCTTCCAAATTAGTAGATATATAAAATTCTGATGGCTCTTTAGGGAGCTAATCTTCAGAGATTCTCTCCTTGGGCTGTCCTTTGTGTGGGAATAGATGGTGCTGGGCCACCAGACCCCTGCCTGCCTGCTTTGCGGAATCTAACACCCCCAGGCCTTTTAATTAGCAGTTGCAGGTGAATCACTAATTGGCCCCACATTTACATACATAAGCCAGAGATTTGCAGGTTTACAGTTATAAATCTTAGTCATGCAGGCAGGGCAGAAATGTTAGCATTCATCCCTCATCCCCTATAATTGCCTCATCAGCTCTTTACAATAGATTTTCCTATCTTGGTACTTGTAAGTGGGTGAAAAATGGCCTGCTGTATTAATTTGTTAGAACCAGGAGGTGTTTTTTTGGAAGAAGAAAGGACTAAGAAAAAACAAAGGGAAAGCATTTGCATAGGGCTCTTTTAGGCAGCAGGGAGACTTGGTGCTCAGAAAAATAGCACATGGTTTAATTTTTTTATTGCGTCAGGTTCTTTGGTGGCATCAGCACGGTGAACAGCAGCAAAGAGAAGGCTTTCAAGGGTTTTATACTTTTCTGAGATGGTGGAGGATTCTTTACCCTAGTCCTATATTGACTCAGACTTTCAGCAACCTGAGAAAAATCCAGGCTTAATGTTGCATCTGATCCAAGGGCCAGTCTGTTCTCAGAACTCACCTTGACGAAATGGTGGTGGCACCTGATCAGGGATGATGCTGTGGGTGTTCAGGTGGCTTCTTTACTGATCAAGGTTTATGATCTTCAATCTATTTGGAGGCAGAGATGCTCCCAGCTTCTGGTCATTTCTAAGAACATCCCAGTTGAGAAGTCAGTTAAGGACATTATTACCACAATCAAATGCTAGTTGCCAAGGAACTACGTGTGTCAGGGGCTAGACTGCTCATGGGACAAAGCCTATATTAATACCAAGTTCTTGGTCTGCCACACAGCAGGATGGAAGTACAAAGGAAATGATGTGACAAATGTACTAGCTTAATTAATAAAGAGAAAACTCTTAATGAGGCAGTGTTCTTGCTTGCTAGACATAGAAAGAGGGAAAGCAGAAGGAAAGGAGAAAAGTTGCATCATGTACCAGCTCTTGCTGTAATATGCTGTGTAATAAACACCACCAAGCCTCAGTGTCTTACAAAACCGAATGTTAATATCTCATTCACAGGTTTGTGGTTCGCTCTGGTGGCTTTGTTTCAGACCCTGAGCCAAGTTCCTGTTTGTTCCATGTGTCTCTTATTTCAGGACTACTTGGGGATTTCTCTTCTTATGGCAAAAGGCAAATAGAAGTGAGCACAAGAGACCGTCAAACTGTAGGAGCACATTTAAAGTATCTGCTTGGTTATGGCATGTAGGTTACATCAAAACTACGCTGGCTACTTTCCTCAAAGCAAGTCGCATGGCCAAGGCCAATATTAATGGGATGGAGAAGTGTATTCTTCCCACAGAGGAAGGGTCAGAAAGGAGAAAGTGTGTTAATAATATAACCTACTGTTCATGGCTGTGTTTCAATAGAGGGTTATGAAAACTAGCAATTCTTAGTTTCTGGGAGTGGTTCTGGCCCTAAAGCATTGGGAAAGAGAACAAATACGATTTATTGTTGCATAGTATAAATGTGGTCTTTCAGAAATACAAGTAAATTATTTGAGTTAACTTTAGAAATTATTTTTGGTTTTTGGACTTTGTTTTCTTGAATGTAATATTACTCTAAGGTTGTACCACATAGATCCTCTGGATTTTATGGGTTATATACATATTGATCAAAATTTTGTGGCAGACTTGTGAAGAGTTTGAAGTAAATTACTATAGTTACCAACTGGTTTGTGACTATTTTCACTTATTTTCTAGCCCTATGTTATTGGCTATTGTGACTATTCACTCCTTGGAAAAGGGTATATGATGTTTTTAGTGCATCAGTTCAGATATCTCTATGGAGTTCTTCACAGCAAGACCATTGGCAAGATTCTGATTTCTCATTAGATTTATGTATCAGCCAAGAAATGCACAATTCTATTGGAATATTGGATATATGTGCTGTCACAGGTTCTTTTAAAATCAGGGCTATTTGACAGTCGTAGAAGCAAAGAGGAGAGTTCCCCTTGGCCCTCTGAAGGTTCACTGAAGAACGCAATAATTGCAAAAGAAAGATTAATCACAGAAAAGGCTTATAAGTTTATTTAACACGTATACATGGGGCATTCAGAATGAAGACTCAAAGATACAGGGAAAATGTCCTTTTTTATGCTTAGATTGAACAAAGTATGGATAGCCATATAGAAATATGATGGAACAAAAAGGGTGTGATCTAATGCTAACAGACTGAGTGGGGAAACTCAGTAAGGCCTCTCTGTCTGGATTTTTGTTGGCCTCTCTGAGCACACATTTCTTCCCTTTGGATGTGGGCCAGGACCCTCTCTGGAATGGGAGTCTTATGACCTTCAGTCAAACAAGGTAGGGCAGATAATTTCTTTATGGCCAGGTTTTACACAGTAAGACAGAGGGAAATTTAGAGTAATATTTTTAGGTTTTATGGCTAGCTTCAAGGAAAAGGGGTTCTGGTTTGTATGATCCACCTTGGGGAAGAGGGATTCTAGTTGCTATGGCCAGCCTTGGGGAGAATGGGACTGAGAGACAGGAAGGCAGGAAAAGGTCAGAGAAAAACTTTTGCTTCTGAGGCCATCATTTTGGGATGTTGTTTTCTGAGCCTCAACACATTTTTTTTTTCCCAAAAATGGTTAGCAACCTTGAATCAAAAATTCCTCAATTTTATTTAATTCCAAATATTCAAAATATCTAAATATTTGCCTGACTGTAACTTTTTCAATTTGTAAGTTACTTACTCCTGCAGAAGAACGGGTTGATATTGCCTATAAATTGATTTTTGCTATATCAAATATAAACAACAGCTGACTTTGAGTTGGGCTAATTGTGAACTAATTCAAATAGCTGTGTTGTTACTGTGGGAGATGGTGGGGGGAGCAACACATCTCTTTCCTTCTTTGCAAATTCTTTTAATAAGAATGGTGATGCTTTGGGAACAACATTTATTTCCCATGAAGAAAGTGCATTTCTTGGTAAGTAGGGTTTTTTACCTCCATCAAAAACCCTCTGCTTCAAATTAAAACAGGTTCTTTATTCTGTTATAGTTATTTAGTAAAATGATGGAGTGGAAATAAATTTCAGTGAGTCAGTTAGATCCAATAGTCAAAATGTAGGTTTTGGACTCATAAAAATCTGGATTCCTCTCCAAATCTACTCTTTTAATATTGCATACTCTTGGTAAATTTACTTTATCTTTCTAATCCTCAGTTTCCTCCTCTGCAAAATGTGGCTAATAATAGTAACTATCCAACAGGGTTCTTATGGGACTAAATAAAGTTGTGATTGCAAATTACTTAGCACAATGCCTTGCTCATGGTACTCAATCAATATGACCTATCAATATTATTAGCAAAAGTGTTAGTGCAGTGGATAATGAATGGACATGTGAACAAGACAGATGAACATTTGAATCAGCAAGTGGTGAAATTTGTATAGGGTTTTAAATCTTTCTTTTTCTTTGAAGGAAAAAGATCAGTTTTCTGAAAAACCAACACTGAGAAATGACAATTTTAATTTACTAACTAATCATTCCATATAAGACAATATTTTTTCTTTTGGTGATACAAAATTTTAACAAGTATATTCTTTGCCTTTGTGGAAGTTATCTAGAAACCCTATCTAGAACTTTTGAATACATGGAAATTGCAAAAGCTCTTTGTGCCTAATTCACGCTTATTCTGCACTCCTCCTTACCATTTAAACCAGTGGTTCTCAGCCCTGAATGTACTTTATTTTTATTTTTTTTTAGTTTTTGCTTTATTGTAAATTGATAATTTATAATTCTATATAGATATATTCTAGAATCACCTGAAAAGTTTTTGAAAATTCCTGATGCCTGAGCCCCACTCCTGGATATTATTTATATGGTCTTACATTGTTGAGAACCTCCGGACTAGATGTCCTTTTTGGAATTCCCCACCTCCTTTCTTCTCTCTTCCTTTCTCTGCACTGTATCATCAAGTCTTACCTTGTCTACAAAGCCATCCTTGATTTATCAGCTAGGAGAGCTGAGCTTATACTGTAGAACCAACTCCCAAATCTCAGTGTCTTAAAAGAATCACAGTTTATTTCTCCTGGCACTGTAAGTCCATCCCACATCAGTGGGGGCCCTTACTCCCTGACACCTTCACTCCAGGATCTAGGCTGGCAGCAGTTCCTTTTTCTGGAATGTTGTTGGCTGCCATGTCAGGGGAGGACAGTAAGGAAAGTCTGACACTGGCAATTAAATGCTCTAGCTGAGAAGTGACGTATGTCATATTTGTTTAAGATATTTTGGTCAGAATTGGCCACCTGGCCACACCTCACTTTGAGGAAAGAGAACATGCAACCTACCATGTTCCCAGAATGTTAGTGAGCAGCACCAGTGTCTACCACATTTGACTACACCTTGCCACACTTTGCTCCCCTTTTCTGAATTTCTGTTACACTCATCTACACCACACAGAGAGTCATTACTTCATTGTATGCTATTTTGAATTTTAGATCTGTAAGAGACCTTGGAAATCATGGGGCCTAACTTCCTTGAAGACTTTGTTTCTTAAAACCAAGGTAGATTCCAATTTGTTTTTTTTTTAAACAAAATGATCAGAGCAACAAATGTCAACTCATTTTTTTCCCCAATGAAGGACAGAGCAAACTCATTGTTGGACGCGAGAGCTACTGGGAGGAAATGCATTTCTGCATCTAGCTGCTGCTTGCACATCCCACATTGTGAGGGTGCCTCATGTTTCATAGCACATTTGCAGGATGGTTACCTGTTCCCTTTTGGCCTTGTGCCTACTTGCACTTCAGTGATATTACCAGCTAATAAGGAAATAAGACTTTTAGAGACAGTGATATCCTGGTCATTCCAAAGTTTTATTGAATACATTTTTTCCAATGAAATAGCCTCAAGAGATAGGTGGGCTAATAAACCAGACATGATAATCACATCATGTGTACAGAAGAAATTATGCTTATTCCCCAGTGAACTAAGACTTCTCAGGCCTCAGTGGAGACAGATGAATTTATCATTCTGAAACAGCAGGGTGGGTCATAGCCCTTGCTGTAAGATTTGTGAATGTTAATGGAGACTCCAAACTCCACTGTGTCTCTAGTAATTTAGATGCAGTGTTAGCAGCCGAGGGTCAAGGCAAAAAAGGAAAAAATGGTGTGGGTGATTCTTGGACCTCTTCTCCTGTAAGGAAAATTCTTCTTTTTTAAAAAACTCTTTTTGTCTCCTTAGTGTCTGTGACCATCTAAAAATTTCTACATGATGCTAGACCATACCTTACTCTGGAAATTCACCGATCCCTTTGCCATAAGGTTATTTGACCTCTTTCTTGTTAATTTTACAGTGTCAGTCTTTGAGCTGAATAATTTCAAACAGATTTGCCTCCCAAGAGCCCTTTTCTTTGTGGAGCAAACCATGAAGAAACCCCTGCATAGTGGGTGAAATGACGAATACCCTAAACCTCACAAACTATTAGGAATCAATTTCTCAAGCATCATACCTAATTATTCTCCCTCCCCCAATTTCAATTCAGGAATCTCAAAGTTAAAGAAAAGCAGCTGAAAAAACAATATTCTTGGTTGAGGTTCATGTACTGCCCAGTTTTTGTTTTATGTAACTGTAGGATAGGAAAAGGAGAGAACTTCTAATATCTGCCCCTTTAATTGCCAAAAAAGACAGAACATGCAGAGAAAGAATAGTTAGTGTTATAATTCAGAGATAACAGTGTTGATAGGAATCTTAGGAAGTCTTTTTGTTTAAAGCTTCTCAAAATGTTGTTCTCGTGGGGACAGGAGGGGTTTTCTGAGCTGGGAGAAACTGAAGAAAGAAGGGCTGATGTCCAGCCAATGTGGTGGCCAGTTGGCCAGGAGGGAGAAGGCAGTTTGATGGGAGCTTCTATGAAAAGGTGGAGAATGTGCAGGGGATGTGAGAATGAGTCTGTGAATGATCACACCCAGGCATGTGAGTGATGTGCTAGTATTTGTGTGTGTGGAGGTGCAGAAACAGCATGATGACAGCCAGTGCAGAGTGTTGGAATTAGAAGGCAGGAATAGGTATTTGCACTGCTCAATGGGGTGGGTGGTTGTTGGACCATTTCAACAAGTCCAAAATTTATACAACAAATAGTTTGAGAATTACTCATTGGTCCAGGCCTTGTTCAGGGTGTAAATTTATTCAAGAAAGTCATTTGAGATAATTTAAAGATCAAAGATATGTTCCACATACATACTTGCAGCAAGTTTAATGTTTGAGCTCTTTAGAGTCAAAATTCTTATATAATAGTCATATCCATAATGTAATTCTTGCTGAAGTCTAAGACCATTTCTTTTGTCAGATACTCTGGAGATGAAGAACCATTGATGTCATGACATGTTTCAGTTGTAAGGGACAGAAGTCCAACTAGCTTGCCAAGGATGGAACTTATTGGCAAACACAACCAAACTGTGGGAAGGGCAGGGGTATGGTTAACCTCAGGGGTCTAGAAGCAGAGCCTATAGTGCTACGCCATCTCTCCTCTCTGCTTCTCTCAGTATGTTGGCTCTATCCTCTCAGCCTGGCTCTATCTGCGAGCAGCAAACAGCAGCCACTGGAAGCTCCAGGCCCATGCCTTCCAGAACCTTCTCCTTGGTTCCATAACAAAAACATCCAAGGGCAGGACTCTGACTGACCCAGTTTGGGTCACACATCTTTCTTTGTGGCCTGGAGCAAATGGATCGGTAGCCCTGAGAGAACCTCATGCTCAGAGGGCCTAAGTTCCTCTCTCTGAAAGGGAAATGTTGTTACTGTCCATTCAACTGATGAAAATCTTTCTTTTCAACTGAAAAACTATCATGAAGTTATCCGTTAGGCTTCAGTTTCTGAGAGCAGTAATCTTAAGAATTAAACTGGTGTGGATATCTGATTATAAACTCCTTGAGGGCAGGGACCATGTTCTATAACACTTCTGTGTCCTCTGCTATTGCTTAGAAGAGTTTTGAAAATGTGCTAAGTATTGACTTGGCTAGATTACTTGTGATAATAGATGGATTCATAATATTTATAATAATCAATGATGGTGTTGGGATTACCTTTTGAAAATCTTATGAATTTAGTCTTCCCTCTCTGATTTAGTTTCATGACTTGTTCAGTATAAACAAACACTAAAAAGGGGTTGGGGGAGGTTGTGAGTGAATTGAGTGGTTGGGGGGAAGTTAGTCTGCAGTTTTGTTTATATCTTAGGGCTTAACATTTTTTGTCCATTTTGGTGGAGGTGCTTTTAAAAATTCTCTTTAGAAAACAATAAAATCTTAGATTTTTGGATAACATATATTTCTACACTGTGTATCTCACTTAAGATTTCTTAAGATTTTTAAAGCAATTTTTAACAGTGCCTTTTACAACTTTTCATACCACCTTGTAGGGATGGCCAGTGTCATTTTCAATGCTATTAACTATGCCTGATACCCCCTCACCACTATAAATTAAGGTCAAATGTTGGTTAAGGCAAAGCTTGCTGGAATCAACCTGTCAAAAGTCCTGATTTATAACCTTGCTACTCACGTTTCTTACACAATGTAGTGCCCACCCTCTTGATGGCTCTTACAGTTTTTAAGTACACAGGCAATGAACTAATATGGTAGCTCCCATATCCAGCTAATTCTGTTGAAGCTGTCTCCACTGGAAGTATTTGAGAGTAGTATTTCTTTTCCCAGTATGGATTTATGTAAACATTTGTTCCATTCAGGAATAGCACATTAATGTCTAATTCTGGAAAAAAAGAAAAAAGAAAAAAAAAAAACACCCTTTCTGCCTGTCTAGACAGTGCCTTGTTAGTGTATGTACTCATGCCGGTAATATTAATTGGTGGGAAATGAGCCAAGGAAAGACAACCCTATCTACCAATTAAATTTACTGAGCTTACAGGGTGGTTTATAAAGTCAACATGCTGGGCAAGGTTTACATCTGACCAGGGAAATTGTTGTTTTCTGATCCCTAGTTGGCCGTCAGCCACCTCAAACACAAGACAGATGTTGGCTGTAGCAGGGTCAGGGTTATCACGGGGTGGGATGAATAGTCATTGGCTCTGGGGTTTGCTACTTTTACTTTGTTGATGAATAAGAGCAAATAAAATTATAGCTGAATGCCTTGGGGGTGGGGCTTGGGGCTAGTTTTGTAAAGCTGGATAGGGCCACTGAATACCAACATCGCGGGGACAAACTTCCGGTGTCTCAGACAGTCTTAGTTCAGTTTGTTTGATCTGAGCATGACTGATTCCGTTATCTCAAAGGGCAAGGGTTAATGCCTTCTCATAAAGATAACTATGATAAACACAAACAAGGTATTCACTCTGATATATTGGTTTCTTATCCTGGGATCAAGGAAAAATGTGGGAGAACTGAAAACCCAGAGTTTGAAGTAGCATCAAAGTAATTTGTTGGTTTTTGAAGTAGGAAGTTTTTACTAATATGTTTTCTTCTAGTAGAATTGAGGTATATAATAGCATGAAACTAAATGAAGGCTGTGAAAATTGGTAGACTTTTTTTGTGTTTGCTATGTGTCAAGTATGTGTAGACTGCACACGGGATTCCTACCCGCTTGTGTTTGTCTTTGGGGATGGTTTAGTTTCCATTAGGTGCTCAGAAAACTAGCCATGCACCCTGGGCCTCCCAGGACAAGAGCCATACCCGAGAGAACCCTGTCTGTGGGAAGGCAGCACTGGCCATGGGGCAGTGTGGGGCCCTGAGTGCTGGAACTTCAGGAGCCATGTTGGGAACTGTCAAGAGACATCATCTGGCACTGGGGTGGGTGGGGAGAAGCAGGAGGCTGTGAGTTTGTCAAATTTTTGGTGCACATCTGGGAGACGAAAACACACACACACAACCTTTCACAGGGCTGGAAATATATAGCTATGTTGACATAATTTATTCTGGGAATCACATATTAAATTGTATTCCAGATACCAGGTTTATTCGGTGGTTGACTAGAAAATAGTATATTGTTTATCTATTTAAGGCTAAAAATCTCTAAGAGATTTCCTTTTAAGCCTCCAATTGCCTATGAAAATAAACAGATGTCTCCCCCCTTGCGTGAACTGCCTTTCTCATCTGCTCATTTTGCAATGCTCTTATAAAAGTTATCTGTCTCTCTGACTACATTTATCTTTCAAACTCTTTCCTTGGTCAATGGCGGCTCCTCTCATCACCTCATCTACTTTGTTCTCCAGACTTGGCCTCACTTTGGCTTCTTTCAGGGTTTCCAGGGCCAGGACTCATTCCCATCTCATGGCCCTCCCAGGCACCCTGTCTGATGCTCAGTGTGTGGTCACCCCCAGGCCAGGCCTCTTTTCCTCTGAACTCCTTCCTTGCTCTCCCTGATGGCTTCCTCAACGTCCCTGCTGTCTGCCAAGCTGTGCACCCTTCGCCTTCTTCAGGACACTCCCTTTGCTCCCACACACCCAGGGCTCAATAAACTGGGGACTCTTAACTTCTGACCTTTCCCAGCTGGAGCCTAACTGTGCTTGGGCCCATTGAGTGCTTTCTTATCATCTCTTCCATTCAGCGGTCATGATGTTTCAGGAAAACTTTTGACTAATTTTTCTTGCTTTTTCTCAGCCTCCACTAATATGACTTCAGCACTACCATTTATGAAATGCCACATGTGCTGTGTGTGAGGGTCCAACACCATCTCTTTGCTTCTGGGATTCATATTTCTCACCCCAGGGGAGTGTGGACAAGCCCACCAGTTTGCGTTGGAGGGGCTGAGGTAGAGAAGGGCTTGAGAACATTCGTTACGCTCTGGTCAAGCTATCTGGAAAGTCATCATTTCAGGCAGAGCTCCACCCTCCATGTGCTCCTTCACAGAGTGATTAAAACGCTAGATCTGACAGTAAAATGAGTCATTAGGTTCACAGAAATGTTAGGCAGCAGAGAGGTAATTTTGGAATCCCAGGACATAACTTTTTCTCATTTTTTAAATTCTGTGGCATCATTGCTGTTTTATGGAAAATTTTCTTTCTGGAAGTTGTCTGGCTGTAAGTCAGTTTCTTTGCCTGAGAACATTGTCTGGGGAAGCAGCAGAGCAATTTTTTTCCTCTCTTCATATTTATTTTTTTCTCCAAAGGAAAAGTTTAGCTACATTTTTTGACCTGTGGATTAGATTCTAGTTTTATAATTGGCTGAAGGAAGCTCTCCTGATTGGGATCAGAAGGGAGAGTAGGATGCAGGGCGGGGGTTGGAGGTTGGTGGTGATGGACAGTGGACCCTACTCTCATAGGGGCCTTTGGTAGCAGCTGTTCCTCAGCTTTGCTGGGGCAGTGGTTGACTTGGATATGCATGGGCCCTGGGTATTCCCCACCTGGGTTGCCCTATCCTTAAGAAGCAATTTATTTAGTGTTCACCCAGTGTCAGGTGCTATGCTGGGTGCTTTGCATACCCTTCCAGTCTTTTCAACACCCTGTGAGGTAGGAATCAGTACTGATTTAAAGAGGTGAAGTGATTTGCTTAAAATCACACAGCTAGTTAGCAGAAGACCTGTGTGGCAGAATCTGGTTCTGTCCAACATCAAGGTCATGGCACTTGTACTATTCGTGCAAACTCTTTACTCCGTGTGCACTGATGCTTGTGGTGGAATGTCTACACAACTAAAGGTTGAGTTCCATTATATCCACCCACCTCTTTCTGATAAGTCCAACCCAGAGATCTTAATCATGTTGTTTATTTTATCATAGCACTTAATTAGTATTTAATGATATCATGTTTCATAATATTATAATTTAAATGATCACATGTGTATATTTTATCACTAGACCTAAGCTGCTTGAAGACATGATCCTTAGGTATACAAGTATACTTACAGTGCCCCATTCAAAGCAGCAGATGAGGGAGAAAGACAATAGGCTTGAGATTCAACAGAGACAGAAACACTATAAAGTAGAATAAGCCCAGAGTAAGCCGTCAAATTATAAAAGGACAGAAAATTAAATGAATGCAATGGAGGTTGTGAAAGAAAGACAATTAAAACAAGGCAAGAATACATTTATAAAATGGAAGTAAAATTATGAAAAATAAATAATTAAGAATAAGTAGCCTGTTATTAATGAGATGACAAGATGAGTATATTAAAACTACCCAGCAACATATCTTGATTTTGTAGTAAAGAGTTGTTTCTCTGTATGAAATATTTGTCAGAATGAATTCAGATTAGCTTTAACATTATCCCCAGAAAAATCTATAGAAATGTATTGAAAAAAGAAGAGATTGTTCTCTATATATTTATTTTACAACAATTAAATTAGAGTCTAGTCATTTGAAATTGATAATTTGGATATATCTGGAATTAATTTTGGTATATATGCAAAGCACATATATAATGTAAACATGACATATAACTTCAACTATTTAAAAGATTTAGTTATATTAATAATAATTAGCATACATATTTATGTATTATCTTCATTAATATAGTTCATGTTAATAAATTATAGTTAAAAATACTAAAGAATATTTTAAAATGTTAAATATATTGTTGGATATATTGGGATGACATTACTGTTGATTAACTTAAATGAATCATAAAATCTTCAATAAATCAAATATTTTCTAAATCCTGCTATGTGCAAACTACTGTGCAAATAAAAAGAAACAAAATTTAGCTAGAAAGGGTATTCAATAATATTTAAATTTGAGTAACAAGAAAAATTTACAATTGACGTAAACATTGCCAAATGTGATCAGAAGATGGAAAGAACATTGTAGGTTGAATGGCTACAATTCATTCAATGGCTTTGTGGAGAAGCACTTTGAATTGATTCATGAAGATTATAAATGTGGTCAGGTAGAGAGGATGGATGCAATATGGTGACCATTTTTGCAGTGTGTTGTTAGTAGAATGCTTTAGCATGAATTAAGATGTCTGTAGGAGGGTATGGAAAGGTAAATTGGGATTACATTGCAGAAAACTTTGAAAGTTAGAGAATAAACTTGAACAGTGAAGAGTTATTGAAAGTTACAATGGTCATGAAGATTTATCTACTTCCACTCAAAGTACAATTTATGGAGCATCAGCTACTTGTAAGATGTGCGAAGTGTTATAAGGAAATAAAATGAACAATCATGACTTCTGCCCTCAAGTAGTTTACAGTCTATATTAGACATAAATACAATTTATATTAGAGAAAATGTGTGTACATAAATGAATACGTCAGAATATGTCAGGAGTTATAAGAGAAGTGTAAACCAAGTATTAAGGTAAAGCAGGGGGAAAAGAAATTAATTCCAGCTGGGAGGATCAAGAACTGCTTCAGGAATGTGCAGGCATTTAAGTTGGTCCTTGAAAAGATGGGGAAAATTTTGACACCACCTTCTCTCTGTGAGGAGAACATGTTTTTTAAATAGGAAAACCAAGGACACAGGGGTAGGAAATTGCAGAACAAATTAAAGGCCTAGAAAGTTGTTTAGCTTGGCTAGAACTCAAAATATTTAAGGAGGAGTAGTATGATGTAAGGCCAGAAATGTAGTATGAGGCCTGGACATGGAGGGGCTTTAATGCCAAGCTTAGAAGCTTGAGTTTAAAAAAGACCTTCCTGGAAGATCTCATAAGCACCTCCAGGGATTCATGTCCTGGTCACTGATACACACTTGGTGAATTATAAGAACCGTACTTTCAGAAATTGGCAGGGAAGAACAGTGAATAGGATGAATTACTTTGGGGGAAATTTCAGACAGGAAGAACTTTGGGAGCTGTCACAATAGTGCAGGTGGGTCTATGAGGATCAGAACTATTCAGTTCTGAATTAGTCTCTCATCAGCCTACACTTTCCACATGGGCAATGAGAATGTTAAACAGCAAACTGAGTTTAAAACTTTTGCAGTGTATAATAGATAGGATTCAATGGTTGCCTAGATGTGGTGATCAAGATGAAGGAGGAATTAAGGATAATTTTATGCTTTAAAATCTTTAAAGGATAATGTATTTCTTAAAATTAAATAAAACACGGAGAAGGCAGAATAGAAAAGTTATTCTGGCTGCCTGGATAATGGTGCATTCGGATCCAAGATTTCAAGGTGGCGGACCAAGTCTGCTTATGTCCCTGCCCTCCACCTCTGATCCCATTGAAGTCACAGTAATGTAGTTAGGCTAGAAATGCATAACAACCAGGAGAAAGGGAGGCAGAGCTCATCAGCAGATGAAAGTTTTAACAAATTTTTGGAAGATAGAACACAGAGAAAGGTGAAAAGGGAAACAGAAATGGAGGGGTGGCTGAGTCATGGGCAAAGGGGAAGGGGAAAGGGAACGGGAGGTGATCCAGGCTCAAGCTGGCAGATACGTAGCCCAGAACATGGAAGTGATGGTTGGAAGGTTGTTCTATGCAATGCAACAGGTGGGTCCTTCCCTACCTCTATATGTGTAGCTGCTAGGAGACCTCAAGCGGCCTTGAGCCTCTGGGAGCCATCTCTGGCTGGGAGCAGTCAACGTGCCCCCAAAACCATATCACTTTGGACATATTTCATGATATGAAAGAACTTGGCAAGCAGTGCTCTGAAGAACTTTAAGCTGCCTGGAGAAAACTGAGGCTTCTAGAGAACCACCGTCCTCCTTCTGAAGCCAGAATGCCCACACAACTTTCAAAACCTTTCTAGCCCGCACTCATGCCTATGACCACATAAGCTGTAGTCATTCTTTCCACTCAGGAGAAGGGTCTACCTAAAATAGTGTGCAGGAAACTCCTACCAGATATCTATAATAGAATAATATACCCTGACCTTTATTCATAAATATTAATGGATATTCAAGATACCAGACACTAGAGAAAAAGTAGCAGTAAGACAAAAAGCCAAGATAAGCAAATATATATACATTTTATATAAAAATATGTTATAAATAAAAATACCTATAAAATATATACAAATATGTGTTGACCCAAGAGAAAATATAGATAAGGAACAGAAGAGAACTTTATGAAATTCTATTCTATTAGTATTGACATTCACATTTGAAAAAATATTATATCCGTAAAACAAAAACAGGATTTTATGAAGAAAGAATAAGAAAAATGAAAAATTACTCTTATAAATTGCAAATGATTGCTGAAAAGTAAAACTCCAAGAACACTAAGTAAAAACAAAGTTACCAAAATAAGAAAGACAAAATATGATAAACCTGACAGGTCTAAAATCGTATTAATAGGAATCCCAAAAATGTAAAGCAGAGAAAAAAAGAGAGAAAGAAATTAACAAAATAATAGAAGAAAATTTCCCAGAACTGAATTTAAGATTATAAGAGCCCATCAAGTGGTGTAAGGGATGACCAAAAATTCCCACACAGAGATATATTCTTAATAAAATTTGAGCCCAGATATGATCCTAGAAATATTTTTTTGTTTTTTAAGTTTCCCTAAAAAGGAAGGAGGATCAGACTAGTATTAGCATCTCATCAGCCACACTGGGTATTAGAATATAAAAATAAGGCCCTTAAATTTTGGAGGAAAAGATATTTTGACATAAAAATTTTAAACCCAATCTGTGCATCAAGTATTAGAGTAGAATTAAAACATTTTCAGACATGTAAGGGCTCAGAAAATTTACCAGCCAGGTACCCTTTTTTGAAGACATTTGTCAATGACAGCAAAACAAGGGAGAGAACCAAGAAAGAAGTCATGGGACTCCAAGGCAAATGGCTGCGCAGGAAAGCCAGGCTGAGCCTGTGTGGAGCCCCGTGAGCCATGTGTGGGAGGAGGACCTAGGATTGTAGAAAAAGTATCCCTTGGAAAAAGCAGATTTTATCACGTGGTTGAGAGTACATTTCAGGAATGGTAGAAGCTTACATTTCTTCTATTAATATTTGCAAGGGGAAAACAAGATAATTAAACATCTCCTCCAAAATCAAATCAAAAAGTACAAGAAAGCCATGGCCTAAATATGAAGCAAACAAAAATGTGATGGGATTTGGAACAATTGAGGCCTTATGGTAAAAGAGAATCCGTTTGGCTGGGATGATAGGAGTGCATCTTCGGGGTCACCCCTCGTGGTGACCTGGGGCCGTCGAGAAGGACAGGTAAACCAGATATTTCTTGGGTTTGCAGGAAATGATATTGAGATAGTCACGATGACGTAAATGCTGTTTACTGGTTTTTGAATTTTTTAGAATCAATTTATGCACCAAATGTTAAAGGTAATTATGGATTTAGTACAGAACATAAATTGAAAAATTAAAGGTTTAGATAATTGAGAAGAGAAGAGGAAAGGAAAATAAAATAAAGAGTAGGGATGCTAATATCTTCATCACCTGACACAGCAGGAAGTCATTAGATCATGTCAAAAGTTGACAGATTAAAAAATAGAGGTTTTGAAACATTTATTATTGTTAATTATCACATATAGGGAGAATGGGGGAGGGATGAATTAAGTGAGCTAAATGCTCATCTTTCACAAGCTTATTGAAACCGAGGGCTTAATCTGATGAGGTCTGCCAAATGTAGCTGCCCTGTTTGCTTTTGGCCTCTTGCTTTTTGTTATTTTTTTTCCCCGTGAAGCTGAAGGCCACAGCAGCTGAAGGCCGTGCCACTGAACGCTGTAGCTTAACCTTCACTGGCTTCCTTATAGATAACATTTGTAAGTCACCATGGTAACGGTCACTGCAGTTGTTTCTCAGGAACTTGAAGCAGCTCTTGTGTCCAGTTCAGACAGACTGACACCACCGACCCTTCCACTGGGCCTGTGTGAATGCCAACCCTGAGAGGTGGCCTTTTGACGTCGGAGGGCCAACAATTCCACCCTCAGATCCCGCTAGTGCTGCCATTTTCTGAACATACATCCTATGAAATGCCACGAACCCCGACTCTGCTTGTGGAGGTCACTGCTTACTTCATTTTCCCCCACGACCAATCACCTTTACCATGCCTTAGAGCACCCCGCTTCTCTAACTCATAAATGTCCCTAAACCTTATCTTCCATCTTCCAGGAGAAGGATTTGAGAGCTGTTCTCCTGCCTCCTCTCTGGGCTGCCTAATGAATAATCTTTTCTCCTTTGTAAAAACCCACTTCACAGCGATTGATTTACTGTGTGTTGGCAGAAGGAACCTGGTCGGTATTAATATCTTCGAGAAGTTAAAAAAAAAAAAAGAGGTAAACAGCAATGAAAATAGAATCAGAATGATTAGAAGTGCTTACCTATAGGGAATAGGTGGTGTGGACCATTTATTTCGGTTAATAAACAATGCAGTTTAGTAAAATTAAACAACTAAAAACCCAAAGAAAGAAAATACCAGGAATATGCGATGGTAGATAGGTCTGAAGTTTTCTTACAAGAAAAACAGATACAAGTCTGAAATCTGCCTTTTTACTAGGCAAGGCCTAATGAAACAGATTAACAGGCAAAAAGTTCCAGTAAATGAAATCCAGAGGTAAAGTTTCCGAGAATCAGAAACTTTATCTGGAGTATAGATAAAAGCTAATCTTCAGCTTGCTGCTTCAGGAAGTGTTGCATTCTGTGCTAGTTTCTTAAGGATGTGGCAGCTCCCAGTTTAGAAGACTGTAGAAAAGTTTCCTTTTTCTGATTATAAGAGTAATAGATGTTCTTGTAGAAAATTAGAAAATTACAGAAAAATGTAAAGAAGATCCAACCTAATTAGCATGTGGCACCTTACCACTCCCAATATTTTGACTTCCTTCCTTGGAGCACCAAATGAAGTAAACTCCCACCAAAGACACTTAGAGCAGCAGGGCAGAAAGCAGTAGTTAAGAGAGGTAAAGTATAAAGTAGCTTAGCTTAGTCATGGTATTCAGGAGCCCCCAGACAAACTTTCTGGAATACGCTCCCCCCAAGCCCCCATCCCCTACCCCCGACAATGCTACTCCAGTTGCCACCAGAGTAACTGGCTAATGTAGACTCAGGTGCCACTATCCCAGCAGTGATGCAGTAAATGAAATGCTTCTCAAAATTTAGTGTGTGTAAGAATCATCTGAGAAGCTGCTCAAACAGTGCTGATCTCCATAGCTTCAGTTAGTCAGAGGTGGGGCCTAGAAATCTGAATTTTTAAACAAGTAGAATATGCTACTCAGCGTGGCCCGTGGGCCAGCAACATGGGCATCACCTGAGAGCTTGTTAGAAATGCAGAATCTTGGGTTCATCCCAGACCTACTAAATCAGAATATGTATTTTAATAAGATCTTCAGGTGATTCAAGAAGCACTGGACTAGGTGATCTGATCATAGTTCTGGGGACCGCATTTTGGTAAAACACCATCTATCTGGTCTTAGTTAAAGCAATCTACTGAGGGTCAGTAGCAGTAGCTTCTCACCACCATCTCATCTTCCTCTTTCTCTTCCTCTTTGGGGCTTTAGTCTTCTCACTGATATTCAAGAAGATGTTAACTGTAAGTTTTTAGGTTTAACTCAGAATCAAAGGAAGGAGGCCCTGAAGACTCCCAAGCACTTTGCAGGAAGATGGGTCATCAGGCATGAGTGAGGATGAACACTGACCTGGAAGCAGCTAACAGGGACCTGAGAAACCTTTTTCAGCTGGGTGCTCCCGAGTTCACTGCTGGGAAATGTGTTGGGGATTGGCCAAAGTTGGTTGTATGAATGTTAAGCAAGATCCGTGGTGTTTAGCAAGATTTTGTGTTGTTTTTGTGCATTGCATACAGCAAGTTAGTAGAGGTAAATTAACACTTGTTCTTAGGCCCCTGCCCCAAGAGAAAGCGAACTGTTAGCAAATACAGTTCAAGTTTCCAGTCAAGGGATTTTTGGTAGCTGTTGCTCATGTAAACATCTGAGTTATGACCCTAGGACAGTTGATTATTGTGGGAAAGATTCATGCAAGCCAGAAAATGTTTAAGTGGAACTAACATTTTTGAAACTATAAAATAGAACTCTCTCAAACTCTTTGATCTAGTTTTTTTCAGGGTAAAAATTTGAATTTGTGTTTTCTTTATATGTTTTCCTTCCTTTGACATCTGATTGAAAACAGTCGGGGGAGAGGGTGGTGTATATCGGAGTTATATTTTATTCAATGTTGGCTTGTCTCTTGTCCCTGGGCAAAAGTATGTGGGGTTCATCCTGCCCAACGATATGAGATTTCTTTTTATACTGAAAACATTCTTCAGAATGGACTGTAGACGTTATTGTAACATGTGATGACTCAGTTGCTTAGCACACAGTTCATTCCCTGGCCGTTCTGGATAGGGGTAGGCTGTGCTTGTTTTGGGCTTGAGCCAAGTCTGAGCTGCGTCCGTCTGCTCCGGGCTGGCCGGCTGTGCTCTGCCTCTGGTCAGCACTCGCTGTTACTCTCCTAGTCATCTTTTTATCTTCCTGGGTAATCTCAGGCTTAATTTGGTTCCTGCCTTTAATATTCCCATCTGGCGTCTTTCTTTCTTTC